>ML438350.1:125529-190863 GCA_005239525.1 Nicotiana knightiana | reverse complement strand
TCACTACCTTGAAAGCGAATTCGACCCGACTGAGTGCAAATCGTTAAGACCAGTCGCTCCCAATTCCACAGCACCTCCAAACACGTGCACTCGTGGCTAAAAGTTTAGAATTTCACAAACAGTTGCCCAGAAAGAAGAGAAGATGAATGTATTGGATAATTCACAAAAAGACTGCCTTTTTATAGGCAAAGCTGTTGGACAGTTACAGATGAATGAATTAATCTGTAGATGTTACGGAAATTAAAATGTTGTAGGAAGAAAATAATGATTAGCAAGATGAATTTTTGGTTAAGAATTGAGTTGGTATGATGGCTAATCCACAACCTATTTATAGGTAATTAGGGAGGTTGCATGTATGACAAGTGTGGAGGCTTTTTTAACACTTGTCCAAATATATTAGTCCACTTGGCTTCAATTTTAACATCTGTACCTAGTCTTCCATGCATGAAGATACATGGTATATTTGTATAGCCACTTGTCAAGTCCTTCAACACTTGGTTATAAGGTTTCATGCCAAAAGCCACTTAGAAATTGATAGGACACTTGTAAAACAAAAAGACCCATGGCTATTGGTGGTAAATAAATTTTCAAAAAGAAATCTTTGACTTTGCATTATAAATAATACGAACAATCCCCCACTAATGCAAAGACAAAAATAGAATAATTCTGCGCAAAAGAAGGAACATGTACTTAAGTGTCAGTATCTTTCGATTTGAATTGATACGTAGTGAAATGAGACAACAACTAACATCCATAAAGTGAAGTACTCTTGAACTGAATGGACATTAGTTGATACCCCCACAACACATACTATATCCTTAATTTTATGCAAGCTCCGCGATACTAACAAAGTGCCTTTATGGTCATGCACATACCTTGGGTCTCATGAGTGCTCTAGAAAGACATCCCAAGTCTTTCATAAAAGGCGACCGCACCTTTACACTCATGTAGGTGATTCTATCAAGTCTATATACACATAGGCTACCTTAAGGCTATGGAATCATTAAGAGCAAAATAAGCTCAACCTTATAAAGCACTACCACACGCCATATGGATAGAAAATGTACTGCATATTGAGGTCTCATATGGCTTCGTTTGACCACAAATGGGTATCCACCATACTTCCTCAATCCATGAGCTTTAGCCCATCCCCCTCGACGTTTCAAGGATAATTCTCCTTGCCAAACCCTTTGTTAAAGGATCCACCAAATTTCTTTCGGATCTTACATATTCCAAGGAAATAACACCATGTTTCAACAACTGTTTTACCGCAGCATGCCTAATGCGGATATGTCTCCTTTTTTCATTGTACACACTATTTTTGGCAATTTCAATTGACGCTTGTGAGTCACAATGTAGAGAAACTAGTGAAGCTTGTCTTCCCCATAAAGGCACGTCTGCCGATAAGTTTCTCAACCACTCGACTTCTTGCCCTGCCAACTCAAGAGCAATGAACTCAGACTCCATAGTAGATCGTGCTATACAAGTCTGTTTTGAAGACTTCCATGGAATAGCACCTGCACCCAAAGTAAACACATAGGCACTAGTGGAGCTAACTTCATTATTGTCAGTAACCCAGTTTGCATCACAAAATCCTTCTAAAATAATAGAAAATTTATTAAAATATAAATACCAATCCATAGTATTCCTCATATACCTTAGCAAACAATAAAGAGCATTCCAGTGTTCACTACTAGGGTTGTGAGAGTATCTACTCAATCTACTAACAACATAAGCAATATCAAGTCGTGTATAATTCATGAGAAATATTACACTACCAATTATCTTAGCATACACAATTTGAGAAATACTAGATTCCTTATTCTTTTTCAAGTGTATGCTAGGATCATAAGGATTTTTCACAGGTGCTACATCAAAACAATTAAACCTCTTTAACATTTTCTCAATATAATGAGACCGAGACAATGAAAAACCATTAGAAGTTCTTTTGATTTTAACCGCAAAAATCACATCTGCTTCTCCAATATCTTTCATTTCAAATTTAGAAGACAAAAGATTCTTAGTATCATTAACAACATTCACATTAGGACCAAAGATTAACATGCCATCCACATACAAACATATAATAACACAATCTGATCTTATCATCCTGGAATAAATACAAGTATCAAATGCATTAATAACAAAACTGTTACCCACTAATGTGCTATCAAACTTTTCGTACCATTGCTTAAGTGTCTGCTTTAGACCATACAAAGACTTTCTCAATTTTCATACTTTATTCTCCTGTCCTTGGATCACAAATCCCTCAGGTTGAGACATATAAATCTCTTCCTCTAAATCACCATTTAGGAAAGTTATTTTTAACATCCATTTGATGTATCACTAAATTATGAATAACGCCTAAAGCAACAAGAGTTCTAATAGTCACTATTTTAGTCACAGGAGAATAAGTGTCAAAGTAATCAATGCCTTTATTTTGGTTAAAACCCCTAATAACAATTCTAGCCTTATATTTCTCAATTGTACCATCATGTCTCAATTTCTTATTAAATATCCACTTGCTACTTATGAGTTTACAACCTTTAGGCAAATCAGACAAGTCCCAAGTGTGATTAGAAATTATAGAGTCAAATTCACTTTTAATGGCCTATTTCCAAAAACTAGAATCTATTGACCTCATTGCTCCATTATAAATCTTAGGATCTTCTTCTATTAAATAGATAGACACTATCATTCAAAACATCAAGGTCAACATTTTCAGTCAAGAAAGTAGTGATAAAGTCAGGACCAAAGCTAGCTTCAATTCTACGCCTCTTACTCCTTCTAAGTTAATTTTTCATGCTCATTAGCAGTAACACAAGAAGAAGACACAATATGAGAATTAACAGACATAGATGTAGAAGCATTATTAGTCATATCACTAGGCACATTTTTTCAATAGAAAAACATGCTCAAAAAATTCTGCATCTCTAGATTCAAAAATAGAGCTATCATTCAAAGACATAAATCTATATGTAACACTATTTTAAGCATAACCAATGAAAATAGCATCAAAAGTCTTAGGTCCAACAACTACTTGTTTAAAATCAGGTAGACCAACTTTAGCCAAAACACCCTCAAACTTTCAGAATTTTCAAGTTAGGGGCAAATCCTTTCTATAACTCATATGTAGTATATCTAACTTCTTATGAGGGACTTTATTAAGAACATAGCATTCAAACAAAATAGCTTCCCCCCACATATTATCAGATAAACCTGAACTCAAAAACATATAATTCATCATTTCCTTAAGGGTTATATTTTTCCGTTCGGCTACACCATTTTGTTGGGGAGTATAGGGAGCGCTAACCTCATGTATAATACCATTTTTATCACAAAATGCTTCTAGAGTATTGGTACTATATTCACCACCTCTGTCAGACCTAAGTCTCTTGATTTTTCTGTCTAATTGATTATCTACTTCTGCCTTGTATTTCAAAAACATGCTTTCAACCTCATCTTATGACTTAAGAATATATACCTTAGTTTGTCTAGAGAAGTCATCTACAAAGGTGATGTAGTATTTCTTTCCACCCTTACTAATATTGTTCTTGAAATTTGCTAAGTCTGAATGCACTAGTTCAAGCAATTCTGTCTTTCTACTAGTTACATTCTTAAAAGGCTTTTTGGTATATTTTGCTTCTACACAAACATGACATTTAGAAAAATTATCAACATTAACTTCAGGAATTAATTTCATTTTTCTAAGTCTTTTAATAGAAGCAATATTAACATGATCTAGTCTACCATGCCACAAATCAATAGACTCAGCAATATAAGCAGAATTGAAAGTACTAGCATAATTAATAATCTCTTGAGTGATGTTCAGTACAAATAAACCCCCACTAAGGTAACCCTACCCAACAAAGTCTCCCCTGCAAGAAATAACAACTTTATCAAATTAAATAATAAGTTTAAGATATGCTTTATTGAGAAGCGCACCAGAAACTAAGTTTCTACGAAAGGAGGGTATATACAAAATATTATTCAAAGCTAAGGTTTTTACAGAAGTTAACTTAAGGAGAATATTTCCTTTACCCATAACTCCAGTTGTAGTGGAGTTACCCATGTAGACACACTCGCCATCAGTAGATTCCTAAAAGTCGTGAAACAGCTCCTCGTTGGCCCAAAGGTGCCTTGAAGCGCATGTGTCCAGTATCCAGCCAGTCTTGTTAGCCACCATGTTCGCCTCAACAACCACAACAACATCACCATCCTCAGTAAGGTTGGCTTGGAGCGGAGTTTTTTCTCCATTCTTTGAGTTTTGTCCTTGTCTCTGGTTGCACTGAAAAGCCTTGTGACTAATTTTTTCGCAACATAGCAAGGTCCTTTCGACTTTTGAATATGGCCCTCCGACTTATTGAAGTAATTCTGCTTCTTCGCATGTCCTTTCTTCTGTTTTCCTTTAAACCTGTCTTTCACAAAAGTACTAGAAGATTCCACAAAGTTAGCTTTAGAAGAATCAAGAGAGAGAGAGATTTTCTCTTATCCTTAAGCCGTTCAGACTCCTCATCTTTGAGACGGTTTGTTTCCTCAGTCCTCATGTGATTGATCAGTTCTTAAAGAGTTAAGTTTTTCTTCTTGTGTTTCAGTTGATTCCTGTAACCACTCAAGGAAGATGGAAACTTTTCAAGCTGAACATTAGCATGAATAATCTCACACATCTCCATGCCTTCGTCCAAAACATCAGTAGTCAAGTTCTCATACTCGTGAGGCTGCTCCATGAGTGGCTTATCATCAACCATCTGAAACTTAATCCACTTTCCAACAATATACTTTTTTTTCCCGCGTCATCTGCTCCATATTTCTTCTCCAAACTGTCACATATGACTTTAGCAGATTTATAATCTATAAACAAATCAAAGAGACGGTTAATCATATGGTTAAGAAGATGTTCTCACTGTTTTATTATCCTTTTCAAATTTCTTCTTAGCATCATTATCAGCAACAACAATATTAGCAGTATTAGAAATTTCAGCAACAATATCAGTAGGAGGATCGTTAAACAAAATATAATCAACTTCTAATTGTTCAAGGAAATTTAAAAGTTTCTGGGACCAACGGTTTTAATTTTTTCAATCTAAAGGCTCAAGCTTTGAGAGATCAGGAAGTGTTTTGTTTAAAGTGGTGTCCATTAGTCAAAATTATATGCGGAATCGCTTTCAAATTATAAGAAAAATGAGTAGATAATATTGACTAAGAACAAAAAGGAAAGAAGAACAACTTATTAAAACTACTGTGTCGTGGCAAGTCACTACCTTGAAAGCGAATTCGACCCGACTGAGTGCAAATCGTTAAGACCAGTCGCTCCCAAAGGTTCCACAGCACCTCCAAACACGTGCACTCGTGGCTAAAAGTTTAGAATTTGCACAAACTAGTTGCCCAGAAAGAAGAGAAGATGAAGGTATTTTATATGTTGGATAATTCACAAAAAGACGACCTTTTTATAGGCAAAGCTATTGGGCAGTTACACGAAGGAATTAATCTGTAGCTGCTACGAAAATTAAAATGTTGTAGGAAAAAAGTAATGATTAGCAAGATGAATTCTTGGTTAAGAATTGAGTTGGTATGATGGCTAATCCACAACCTATTTATAGGTAATTAGGAAGGTTGCATGTATGACAAGTGTGGAGACTCTTTTAACACTTGTCCAAATATATTAGTCCACTTGGCTTCAATATTGACAAGTGTACCTAGTCTCCACGCATGAAGATACATGGTAGATTTGCATAGCCACTTGTCAAAGCCCTTCAACACTTGGCTTTAAGGTTTCATGCTAGAAGCCACTTAAAAATTTATAGGACACTTATAAAATAAAAAAATCCATGAATATTGACGGTAAATGAATTTTCAAAAAGAAATCTTTTGACTTTGCATTATAATTAATACCAACATACTGAGACGATGTGTCATTCTAAAGTCTAGTTGGCTCCAATTCACATGCCTTTAAGAGGTATGAGGCATATGAAATAAGACCTAGCGGTTATATTTCGGCCTACTTAACAACCTTCTTCTCCATTGTTGGACAATAGAAGCTCCATTGGCCATTATCAAAATCTTATTTCTTTTTTCTCGCCTTATTTTTCTTAGTCAAATTTATTGGGGTGGATTTTTTCCGAAAGAGCTGTCACGTGGCATTCCGTAAAAAATAAGAGAAAATCTAATCCATAGTATAAAAAGGGTAGGTTTAAACAATATAGTGGAAAAAGGTAGGTTTAAACAATATTTGAAACTAAAAGGCTATATTTGGTCCTGTTTCGTTTTATTTTCCAGGCAAGATAAGTCCAAAAGTATTATCTCCGCCTCCTGCGATAACCAGAAGAGATCTTCCCCATTGGATCCTATCAAGAGTCCTTCGCCGTTCGCGTCTGTTATAATGTTGATGTTGAGATTGAATTATTTTATGTATATTTATTTGGTATATATGTAAGGTAAAATAAAAAAACGACTATAGTTTATCCTTATTTTAAAGTAAATAAAAATTCGAAAGATGAAATTAAAATTATTTTTCCCTTTTAAGTGTTTTATTTTCGTATAGCTAATTTATGCACATAAACTAATCCTTGTATAATCTATCCCATGTTAAATTCGATATAATAATATCAAAATTGTCACATAAAATTATGGTGAAGTGTGATCCTGGCTCAGAAGGAAAAACTATATGCTTAACACATAGAGTTCGATGTAAGTAAGTGCTTCGAGCCAGGCCGAGAGTGAGCTTCCCGATAGTCTTCCTTTCTAGAAATAGAATTCTAACTACCCCGTCCCATCTCCTTACTCGATATTGCTTAACAAATGCCAAATAAAAATAGTTATAAAATAATACTAATATTTATTATTTTTCTAATCTCGATGACCAAACGACCCCTAATGATTTTCCATATTTACTTTTACATCGACATTATTAATACTCCAACATATTACATTATTACTAATGCAACATTTATTTAGTACTAGTATTATTTCAAGAAGTACATTGGCTTCTGCACGTAGTGATTTGATTTTCACTTGAAATAATGCGCTATTTGACCCCCACTATGTATTAGAACATCAAGAGATGCTCCTCTTGGGAACCATGCAACACATAAGGTAGATTCAATCCAACTCGTCTCAATGCAATCTTTTATGGAGTTTGAATGAAGCTTGAATTGTTTGTTTGTATGTATGGATCAAGACTCTAATGTACAAATCTTGAAAGAACTTTGGCGAGACATATAGCCATTTGTGCACAAGTTTGTGGCATTTTTGTTCCAAGGTTTTGGCAACGGTGAAGGCTATTACCTTTTCAGGAACATCTACCAATTTGATTTTCCATGCAAGAACAAGTCCAAAGGTATTACCTTCACCTCCTCCTATAGCCCAAAAGAAATCTCCCCCCATTGAATCTCTATTAAGAGACCTTCCTAAGCATGACTCTAATAATACTCACATTAAGTATTTCAAATTCCTTAGCTTTTGGACTTTACAGGAAGGATTCCACAATCTTGTTAAGAAAATTTTGCATACTAATATTACTGGCAATTGCATGTGGAGACTCCGGTCTAAATTAAAGCTCCTTAGCAAAAGACTATCTCAATGGCCTAAATAGAATATCCGATTCGAATGCCCAATTTGCTCTACACAACACATCAATCCGCAATCTAGAAGTTCAAATGGGGCATCTCTCAAGTCATAAATTCTCGCCCTAAAGGGTGAACTACAAGGTGACATGGTGGTAAATCTAAAGGGTGGTAACAACACGGGGCAATGCCATGGCGGTTATCACAAAAAGTCAAAAAGGTGGGAATGCACCCACCTCAAGTGGAAGGCAACTTGTTGATTATGATCACGTGATTCAAGAAGAATAGATCTGGAACAATGTGGTGTAACCTAATGATGAAATTCGGATTGATATTGATGATATTGTGAAAGAGATTCAAGAGGATATGAACCCGTCTAGAGAACACATTATTGACATACCAGAGCCGATAGTGCAAAAGGCTAAGACACCATTGCCTAAGCCTCCACCTCTATACCCTCAAAGACTTGCCAAGCAAATGGTGAGAATCAATTCAAGAAGTTCATTCAAATGATGAAGAGTCTCTCAATCAATATGCCATTAGTTGAATATTTGGAACAAATGCTCAGATATGCAAATTTATGAAGGATCTTGTAAGAAAGAAGCAGTCAATGAATTTTGAAATTATCAAAGTCACTCATCAAGTGAGTGTAATTGTGCATTCAATGGCTCTTAAGTTGGAGGATCCCGGTGCTTTCACGATTCCTTGTACAATTGGAAGTGCCGAGTTTGCTAAAGCTCTTTGTGATCCTGGGGCAAGTATCAATTTGATGCCCTATTCGGTTTTGTCACGATCCAAATTTTACTCCGTTGGGTGTCGTGGTGGCACCTAGTCTTAGGGACTGGGTAAGCCTAACAACTTCTGAAAATAATACAAAATTAAAAAAAAAAGATGAGCAATTCCAAAGTTTAGAATTCTCTATACAAGTATTACAATCCCAAAACCGGTAGTACAAGTCATAATCTCTACAGAGTTTGCTAGAAAACCTCTAAATACATCTGTTTCGAAATAGAAGTAAACAGTGTAAGTAAAAAAAAAAAAAAAACTAAAAGGTGACTCTGAAGCCTGCGATCACAGCAACAGGTTTACCTTCAGTCTCCACTGCAAGATCTGAACAACTAGCTAACGATCGATTGACTTCGCAATACTTGGATCTGCACAAAAATGTGCAGAAGTTGTCACAACCCAAATTTTTCTCCGTTGGTTATCGTGATGGAACCTAGTCTTAGGAACTAGGTAAGCCTAACATTTCTACTAAACAACAACAACAATAAAGGAATTATAACAGTCTCGATATGGACATCTTGACAGAGTTTACAATTTCTCAAAACCCGGTAAATACAAATCATAAGCTCTACGAAATATTTCTATCAAATCTAAATACAACTTTCTAGGAATAAGTAAGTACAGTTGAATAGAAATAAAACAGGAAGGTGACTCCGAAGCCTGCGAACGTAGCATTAGGTTACCTTGAGTCTCCTCAGCAATGATCTGCGCAGCTACTAACAACAATAACCTGGATCTGCACACAAAAATGTGCAGAAGTGTAGTATGAGCACACCACAGCGGTGCCCAGTAAGTATCAAGACTAACCTCGGTGAAGTAGTGACGAGGACTAGTCAAGACACTACCGGTCTAATAAGTAAAAAAGCATAAATATATAAAAGACCGAAACATAATATCTGTCTAAAGATTTTTCAATATAATTAACGATACGATCGAATAATATGGAAGAAAATTCAATAATTACGATCAACGGACAACATAATAGAAATACGCAAAGAGAATAGAAAGAATGCAATCCAAATGACGAAAATCACAACCCAATAAAAGCACTAGCAACTCAGCACTATCAATTTATCCACGTCAGGCCTTAGCCAATAAACTCAATAAAACTGGTCAACCTTCGAGTGAAAACCTTTAAATCGTGAGTTTATTTTGAAAGCTTTAAAGATATAATCATTTCGGAATAGAGAAATTTTTTCTTTGAAACATACTTTCTCTGAATGTATATTTATATATTTTTATAAAGAGAAATCTTAACAACATAGTCTCTTCAAAATACATGGTGTTCAAATATACTTTCCCAAATACTATTCTTTCAAATATCATCAAAATACGTGATGTTCAAAATATATTTTCTCAAGTACTGCTCTTTCAAATATCATGAAAATACGTGATGTTCAAAATATACTTTCCCAAATACTGCTCTTTCAAATATCATTATTCTGCAAGACAAATGCTTTTCAATATACTTTCGAAATAGAAGTCCTTTAGACATAACTTTTCCTGGAGATAATTGCTTTTCAACTATACTTTTCAATATATATATATTTATATCTTTCGATCCAAATCTCCTCAATCATAAAACTACTGGAAGTCAGTCCGCAACTCAGAATTTGTCATGCGATGCATTACAAGAGGAAAGCTCCCGGATCTCTGTCCGGAGTCCCAATTTAAATATGCGATGCAGTACAGGGGGAAAGCTCCCGGATCTCTGTCCGTAGTCCCAATTTAAATATGTGATGCAGTACAGGGGGAAAGCTCTCGGATCTCTGTCCGTAGTCCCAATTTAAATATGCAGTGCAGTACAAGGAGAAAGCTCCCGGATCTCTGTCCATAGTCCCAATTTAAATATGTAATGCATCCACTGAGGAAAACAACCAGAATGCGACAGAAACAACATATATTGCCACAACCGGCGCGAAAGCAAACAAGGCCGAATACAAAAGTGCGATGAGCAAATCAATACAAAGACTTAAATCACAAAAGTGGTAAAGACTCACTCATAAGAAGTAGCCCCTGAGAGGAATGCCAAGCACAAAGAGAGAATAGCATAACGAGGGGAAGACAAGACAAATATAGCAACGATTCTATACATTCAAGTTCGCAACCAAGAAATCAAATCATCCCGGCAAGGGAATCAACTATAACCAATCTCACTTACACAATTAGCTTCACCGAATAAACTCAGTTTGAACAATGCTCAGTAAATAGGCAGCATCAAAGATACCAACAACATGGGTGGTCATCAATTAAACCTAAGTAGTATTTAAGAGGAAAAATCATTTAAATCACAATGTACTACTCACGGGCATGCTTGACCAACGTATAGATATTCCAATTACTTGTTAGACATTTATAGGGAGAGATTATAATAGTTTTAGCCACATAGTCATCCTATGAAGAAAGATATAGTATAACGATAGGAAAAACAAAGTCTTCATTTAAGTCAATTAAGATCATATAAGAAACAAGGAATTCTAGGCAAGTACTTCCAACTTGAGCAGGAAGAGATGAACTAGAAGTCAGGAATTCGGATATAACGATTTCAATTCATATACGGGAAACATAAGGACCAAAAATTCCTAAAGGGCAATCTATTTTCAAATAAGTCCGAGTACGCACTCCTCACCTTGCATACGCGGACTACAATCAACATAGAAAACTCAATCCTAAGGGGTAGTTCCCCCACACAAGGTTAGGCAAGATACTTACCTCAAAGACGACAACTCGATACTCAAAAATAGACTTCTCGAGCGGGAAGGCCTCCGGACGGCTCAAAATCAACTAAAACAACTTCAAAATACATATAAAACGTATAAGGAACGATTCCGAATAATAAAGTTTCAATCTTTGCAAATTTATAAAAATCGATCCAAAAGTCGACCCCTCGGGCCCGCACCTCGGAACCCGACAAATTTTACGAATTCCGATACGAGTTCACCCATACTAAATTTATCCAATTCCAATAACATATGGTCATTCAAATCATGAATTTTTATTTTTGAAGTTTTCTTTCAAAACCCACAATACCCTCAACCCAAAACACAAATTAGATGATAAAAAAAAGAACTAATTCATGAAATATATTTAATTATAGTAGAAGAACACTTACCCATTCAATTTGTGTGAAAAAACCATCAAAGAATCACCCAAAACCGAGTTCTAGAAGTCAAAATATATTTAAAATGGTGAAACCCCGATTTTTGGAAGTTTATATTCTGCCTAGGTGCTTTGTGAATCGCGATCGCAGGGATCGAGGCGCATTCGCGTAGAAGGAAAATGAAGCTGGCTTAAAATACTCTACGCTATCGCAGAATTGCTTATGCGATCGCGTATAAGGAGTATGTTGGCTTCTGCAATCACAGACCAACTATTGCGATCGCAGTGAAGTAAACTACTAGGCGAGTGAGACACTCTATGCGATCGCGGATCCTTCTATGTGATCGCATAGAAGGAAACCAGATGACAGTTTTCAGCAGTTCAAAATAGGGAAAATGGACCCAGAACCTATCCGAAACACACCCGAGGTCCCCCGGGACCCCGTCCAAATGCACAAACAAGTCTTATAACTTAATACGGACTCGCTCGAGGTTCCAAATCACATAAAATAACACTAAAACGACGAATCAAACCAAAAAAATCAATGAAATTCCTCAAAACTTCTTTTAACATCAAATTTTGCATTTAAGGTCCGAATCACGTCAAACTAAGTCCGTTTCTTATCAAATTTCATAGTTAGCACATATAAGACATATCGAACCTGTACCGGGCTCCGGAACCATGATACAGGCCCGATATCACAGGTTTCACCTCAAATTTCATTTTCAAAAACCTTTATATTTTTTAGAAAATAATTTTCTTTAAAAATTTATTTCCTGGGCTTGGGAACTCGGAATTCGATTCCGGGCATACGCCCAAGTCCCATATTTTTCTACGGACCCTCCGGGACCGTCAAATCATGTGTCCGAGTCTGTTTACCAAAAAAGTTGACTGAAGTCAACTTTATTCAAATTTCCAATACAATATTATCATTTTTATAAATTTTTTTCACATAAAGGCTTCCCGGCTACACGTCCGGGCTGTGCATGCAAATCGAGGTGAGATAGAAGGAGGTTTTCACGACCTCGGAACATAGAATTAGCTAGAAATATATGGGATGAACTTTTGGGTCATCACAGAAGTGTACAACACAGCGGTACCCAGTAGTATCAAGACTAACCTCGGTGGAGTAGTGACGAAGGATAGTCAAGATACCTACTGGACTAAATAACCTGAACAAGTATAGGTGTATGACTAACATGAATACGATATTTCTATAAAGCTATGCATAATGACAACGATAATATGGTACTTGAAATAAGAAATAAAAACAACAATTAGCAACGGAACACAACAAGTAACAACACAGTAGGGTAAGCTGGGCAGAGTCTAAACCCGGAGAACACAACTAAAAGAAGGACATGTATCAACTAGATGAAAATAACCTCTTTCACATCAGGTTTTATCCAATAATCACCACGAGGCACCGAACCTCAAAATATTCATAATTCCCGAGTTCCAATTTGTGAACCCTAAACACTTGGCATCATGTGCCTTTGCTACAAACAATAACTGCACGGACGACTGACGTGCCAATAGAACCAGACGAGGGTGTGTATCAATACTCAATAATATCAAGATCTATCCTATTAACCAATAAGAGTGATTAACTGCGTGTATGCTTTTGCAAGTGTTCTAACATAGTTCCTGCCAACTAGTAAGTATAGAGAAAATGGACAGCACGTAAAATATTTTCCCACAATTTTCCACAAGATAAAACTCGCATAGGTAAGTGCACCACTACACAAATATAAACAACAAGAATGCCCCCAGGCCATCGCAAGTCACCACAAATCAATCCCTGACATAACCCACCTTGTCTCTTCACATGTGCAATTAGTAAAGTAAATGCCCGCCTTGTCTCGCCAAACGTGCATAATAATATTCTCACCTTGTCTCGCCACATGCGCAACCCCCATATATATATATATATATATATATCCCTCCGTGTCACGCCGCATGTGCAAATATCAATAGTAATAATAGCACGACAGAAATCTCATGCAACCCGATAATACTGCAGGGTAGAAACCTTGTGCATCACAATAACAACCACACAAAAGAAACCTCGTGCATCACAACAACAAGTACAACAACGACAATGAAAATAATACAGGAGTATGGCAATTAAATCAACTCAGAAATTCTAGAACTCAAAGAAACGGAAGAACTAATTCACAAGGAATAACCACAATATAGAATGCTAGTCATAATAAGAACAACTCAACAGGAGAGAGAATAATATGTAACAATGGTCCCACAAAGTACAGTTCAACAATAAGGGAAATATCACGAGCCAATAATTCCAATAAGGATAAGTCAACTAAGATATATGATACTTAAACTTCCTTTAAGGTTGAGAAATCATGAAGGAAATACCATAAATTCAATTAAGGATAGGCATCGGGAAGATAATCATAACCTCAATTAAGGATGAACAATTACAGAAGAGATAATAATAATTTCAAGTAAAGATAAGCATTTAGGAAAATATAGCATGGAAATAGGAGAGGTAAAAATTTTCAGTTAAGTTATATAAGAGTCAAATAGGCAATAAGAGTGGATCATGAAGTAATTAATTCCATTAAAAGCAGGTGTAGGTGGGACTAGTAATTTAGAAAACTTAATCAATACAAAACAACTTCATACTAACTAAATACAAGGATCTAAGAACCCTAAAAGGCCAACTTTCCACAAATAAGCACGAGAACGTACTCGTCACCTCGCGTACACGAACTTCACAAGATACAATTAGCATAGAAGACTCAAATTCAAAGGGGTAGTTCCCCCACACAAGGTTAGGCAAGATACTTACCTCAAAGAAGACCAAACGATACTCAAAAATGAACTTCTCGGGTAAAATAACCTCCGGACAGCTCAAATCTAGCCAAAATAATTTCAAAGAATAAATAAAACTCATAAGAAACTATTCCAGATTATAAGACCCCAATATTTATCAAAAACTAAAAATCAACCCAAAAGTGGACCCCCGACCCACACCTCGGAACCTGACAAATTTTACAAAATCCGAACTCCCATTCCAATGCGAGCTCAACCATACAAAAATTATCAAATTCCGATACCATTTGGCCCCTCAAATCATCATTTTTCAATTTGAAAGTTTTTCCAATTATCTCAAATTTTTCACTTTGATTCTCACCATTTTGATGTTAAAACTCAAATAAAATCATGAAGTATACTTAGAAATTGATCAAGGGAACTTACCCACTTATTGTAGATGAAATTCCTCTCTCAAAATTGCCCACTCTCAGACCTAGGGTTCAAAAATATCATAAAATGAAGCAAAAATCCGAATTACACAACTGAAAACAAGCTGCAGATGTCGCATTTGCAATCCGGGGTTCGCAATAAGAAGCCTTCGCAATTGCAAACTAGAACAGGGCTGGAAAAGGTCGCCTTTGGGGTAAAAGTTCGCAATTGCAAACTCAGCATCGCAATTGCAGTAGAAATGTTCGCAATTATGACCACACAAGAAACCAGCAGTCTCCCCGACACGGAAATGAGCATAACTCCCTCATACGATGTCCAAATTCGATGATTCTTTTTGCTGTGGATCTATAATTGCGATACGGATCTTATGGTGAAATAAAAACTGAATTTGGAGATAATTTTATTAATGTGGTACCATTTATGCTTGAAGAAACGACGACGGAGCATAAAAAACAAGCGCAACACAACCTAAACCTATCTGAAAGTCGCCCAAGCACTCGAGACCTCGTCCGGACATGACTACAAGTCCTGTAACATAACACGAACCTACTCGAGGCCTCAAAGCATATCAAATAGCATCGAAATTACGATTCGAAGAATTAAACTTATGAATTTTCAAATCTTCCAACTTCTAAAAGTTGTGCCGCAACCGATCAAATCAACCCGGAAGGACGTCAAATTTTGCAGGCAAGTCCCAAATGACATAACGAGCTGTTCATACTCTCGAAATTGCATTCTGACCTCGATATCACCACAGTCAACTATTGGTCAAACCTCTCCACCTTCCAAACTTCAACTTTTCCAAGTTTTGCCGAAATGCTTCAAATCACCCTACAGACCTCCAAATTCAAATTCGGACACACGCCTTAGTCCAAAATCACCATATGAAGTTGTTGAAATCATCCAAAATCCATTCCACATCCATTAACACAAAAGTCAAATTCCGTTCAACTCTTAAATTAAGTTTCCAAAACTAGAATCCTTCTTCTGATTTGACTTCGAATAATCTAGTAACTGAACTCGATCATGCACGCAAGTCAATACACATAATAGGAAACATCTCAAGACCTATGTCGCTGAACGTGACTTAAATTCTCAAAATAACCGGCCAGTTCATTACATCCTCCCCCTCTTAAACAAACGTTCATCCTCGAACGTGCCAAGAATCGCCTTGATGCCGTCAAATCACTAAATGCACACATCCAACATACACCCGCTGGTGATCCCACATCACCCCAATCCAATTAAGCCTGACGACACCATATTAATTGTAATTCATCCCTTCCACCAACATCAATAATCCTTAGAGTCAACATTTCCACCATCTGCTCGTCTTTAAAAGATCGGATTCTAAATCCATACCGGGTATGAATCTCAGCTAGATGCAACCATTTACGCATACAGTGATAGAGTACAACCACACAACATGAAACATCACACATAGGCCCATAATAACAGTTCTAATCACAATAGCCGCCCCTAATCAAATCCAGCACCGATAATTAGCCTCATATCCATTAGAATCCTGTTTCAAACTTCCACAATGCTGACAATGATGCAAGAAACACGAAGACCTCATAACCATACGCCCAGATCACCAAGTCACAACTAATGCCTCTGGGCACCACCCCCCAAGATAAAACTCAAGAATCACAAAACGAAAAATGACTGAATATGTAAGGAGAAACACATAGAGAAATATCAAACAAGCCCGACATGCACAACTCTCTATTAGTACCATCCTACGAATCAATTAAAAGGAAAAATTAAAGTATATGAACAAATCATAATGATCTTATCCCGATATAACTTTCATCGCGGCACGCTCCCGGCTCAAACGTATAAAATCACATGGAATAGCGAGTGTCTCACCCTCAACTCTGAATCACAAGTCGAATACACATCATACCAATTGAATCCTTCCACTAACTTAATTCTGCCAATAAAATCACAATTCTTACTGAACTTTCACCCCGATAGAGCATCCAAATTACAAATCGTTACCAAATTACTTAACAATCACATCAAAATCTACCATAATGGACAACACGAGTTCACTTCTATCCTCGTAACTCTCAATAATGAAAAAAAACAAATGATAGACACGGGATGCCACTCATAGAATCTCCCAACAGGGGTAAACACATAAGCAGAGTACTCATCATGAAACTCACCCATAAATGAAGGAACAAATAAAGGAACTCGCCCCGATAAGCAGAACTGAAACAAAATACGAATGGTGCTCCTGTGTAACAAATCAAAAGCATACCTGTATGACATCATCTGGAGCTGTGGCCTCAAGCCTACTATACGAACATATCAATGGCCTGGCCTCCCCCTCTTAGGCGCCCACTACTCGCCTGAATACCCCATTGTGACACATCTGTCCGGAGTTTGGGACAATCTTTCACCATGTGGATGGTATCTCCACACTCAAAGCAACCCCTTTGTTAACGTAGCTGTGGGAACTGTGCGGTACGGGTACTCTGAGACCCATGAGTACCTAAAACATCGTGTGAAGCCTGAACTACAAACTGAACTGGCTGACCCACAAAACCACTACCATGTCGTACCCTGTCTCCAAAATAAGGACCAGTAGATCTCTCCAGTATATGAGGCCTAGCCTCCTTGTCCTCTTTCTACTGGTCCCACATGCCCACAAATCGGCGAGCAATCCCTAACACCTACTGAAACAAAAAATTTGACTCCAACTCCCGAGCAATGCTGAACCGAATATCGTGCCTGATCCCCTCAATGAATCTAAGGACACACTCTCTAACTGTAGCGACCAAAGCAGGTGCATGTCTGGCCAAATCACTGAATCTAATGGCATACTCTGATACTGACATAGCGCCCTGGCACAACTACTCAAACTCCGCGCGCCATGCATTTGGAAGGGTCTGAGGTACAAACTCTCTCAGGAACATCTCTCTGAAAACTGAACCCATGTAAGTGAAGTGGCCTCGGCCGGGCTACCCAACTCATACGGTTGCCACAATCGATAAGCCGCTCCCCCGAGTTGGAATGCAGTAAAAGCAACCCCGCTCATCTCCACGATACCCATAGTACGGAGAATGCGGTGACACTCCTCCAGAAAATCCTGAGCATCATCTGTTGCCAATCCACTGAAGGTAGGAGGGTGGTACTTCTTGTACCTCTCAAGTGTAAGTTGTTCTTACTCAAATGGTGCTTCCCTAACCACGGGATGAACTAGAACCACAGGCTGTGTCCCCGTGAGACCTTGAACCTGACTAACATGAACTCGCTGCTTTAGAGTGTGGGCGGTGGCAGTTTGAGTTCCTCCCCCGGTTTGTGAAGTAGCTGGTGCAACAGGAATCAACCCCACCTGAGCCAATGTACCAAACATGCGCATGAACTGTGTTAAGGTCTCTTGAAGTCTGGGGGTAACGGCAGGCGCCTTAGGTACCTTCCCCCCAACTAGAGCTACTGGCGGCTCCTCAACTGCTGCTCTGGTAGGTGCTCTAGCTGTGACACGTGCTCCTTGTCGGCCTCTGCCTCTGCCTCTAGCGACACTTGCTCCGGGAGTAGCGTCATCGCTAACTGCATCTCGTGTCTTCACCATCTATGAGAGAATGGAATGATAAAATCTCAAACTTCGAAATCAATAAACTCGCACAATATGAATGAAGGAAGTGAAACTATCCTAATAGTTTTGTATCATCTCGAAGATAAGTATAGACATCTCCGCACCGATCCGCAAGATTCTACTAAACTTGCTTATGACTCGTAGCACCTATGAACCTAGAGCTATTATACCAACTTGTCATGACCCAAATTTCCCTCCTTCGGGTGTCGTGATGGCACCTAGTCTTAAGGACTAGGTAAGACTAAAATCTTCTGAAAATAACAACAAAATAAATAAAGATGAGAAATTCCAAATTTAGAATTCTCTATACAAGTATTACGATCCCAAAATCGGTAGTACAAGTCATAATCTCTACATAGTTTTCTAGAATCCTCTAAATACATCTGTTCCGAAAAAGGAGTAAATAATGTAAATACAAAAAAATTAGAAGGTGAATCCGAAGCCTGCGAACGCAACATCAAGTTTACCTTGAGTCTCCACCGCAAGATCTGAACAACTAGCTAAGGATCGACCGACTCCGCAATACCTAGATCTGCACAAAAATGTGTAGAAGTGTAGTATGAGTACACCACAACGGTACCTAGCAAGTATCAAGACTAACCTCGGGGAGTAGTGATGGGGCATAGTCAAGACACCTACTGAACTAAATAACCTGAACAAGTATAAGTGTATGACTAACAGGAATACGATATCTCTATAAAGCTATACATAGTGACAACGATAATATGGTCCTTGCAATAATAATAAAAACAACAATCGGCAGCGGAACACAACAAGTAACAACACAGTAGGGTAAGTTGACCATAGTCTAAACCGAAGAACACAACTAAAAGAAGGAAAAGTATCAACTAGATGAAAATAACAGCTTTCACATCAGGTTTTAGCAAATAATCACCATGAGGCACCGAACCTCAAAATATTCATAATTTATGGGTTTCAATTTGTGAATCCTAAACACTTGGCATCATGTGCCTTTGATACAAACAATAACTTCACGGACGACTCACGTGCCAATAGAACCAGACGAGGGTGTGTATCAATACTCAACAATATCAAGATCCATCTTATTAACCAATAAGAGTGAATAACTGCGTGTATGCTTGTGCAATTGTTCTAACATAGTTCATGCCAGCTAGTAATGGACAACACGTAAAATATTTTCCCAAAATTTTCCACAAGATAAAACTCCCACAGGTAAGTGCACCACTGCATAAATATCAACAACAAGAATGCCCTCTGGCCATCGCGAGTCACTACAAATCAATCCCTAACATAGCTAACCTTGTCTCTCCACGTGTGCAATTAGTAAAGTAAATGCCTGCCTTGTCTCGCCACATGTGCATAATAATCTTCCCACCTTGTCTCACCACATGCGCAACCCACATATTTATATCCTGCCTTGTCACGCCGCATGTGCAAATATCAATAGTAACAATAGCACGGTAGAAACCTCGCGCAACCCGATAACACCACACGGCAGAAACCTCATGCATCACAATAACAACCGCACGGAAGACACCTCATGCATCACAATAACAACCACATGACAGAAACCTCGTGCATCACAATAACAAGTACAACAACAACAATGATAATAATACAAGAGTATGGAAATTAAATCAACTCAGAAATTCTAGAACTCAAAGAAATGGAAGAACTAGTTCACAAGGAATAGCCACAATAGAAAATGCTAGTCATAACAAGAAAAAATCAACAAGGGAGAAAATAATATGTAACAACGATCTCACAATGTAAATTTCAACAAGGGAGATATCACGAGTCAATAATTCAATAAGGATAAGTCGACTAAGATATAGGATACTTAAACTTTTTTTAAGGTTGAGCAATCATGAAAGAAATATTACAATTTCAATTAAGGATATGCATCGGGAAGATAATCATAACCTCAATTAAGGATGAACAATTACAGAAGGGATAATAAAAATTTCAAATGAAGATAAGTAGTGAGAAAAAGATAGCATGACAATGGGAGAGGTAAAAATCTTCAGTTAAGTTATATAAGAGTCAAATAGGCAATATGAGTTGATCATGAAGTAATTAATTCCAATTAAAACATATATAGGTGGGACTAGAAATTAAGAAAACTTAATCAATACAAAACAACTTCATACTCACTGAATACAAGGACCTAAGAACCCTAAAAGACCAACTTTCCACAAATAAGACCGAGCACGTACTCATCACCTCGCGTACACGGACTTCACAAGATACAATTAGCATAGAAGACTCAAATCCTAAGGGGTAGCTCCCCCACACAAGGTTAGGCAAGATAATTACCACAAAGAAGACAAATTAATACTCAAAAATGAACTTCTCGGGTGAAATAACCTCCGGACGGATCAAATCTAGCCAAAATAACTTCAAAGCATAAATAAAACTCATAAGAAACTATTCCGGATCATAAAGCCTCAATCTTTATTAAAAACTAAAAATCAACCCAAAAGTGGACCCCCAGCCCACACCTCGGAACCCAAAAAATTTCACAAAACCCGAACAACCATTTCGATACGAGCTCAACCATACAAGATATATCAAATTTGGATACCATTTGGTCCCTCAAATCATCATTTTTTATTTTGACAGTTTTTACAGATTTTCCCAAATTTTTCACTTTGATTCTCACCATTTTGATGTTAAAACTCAAATAAAATCATGAAGTATACTTAGAAATTGATTAAAGGCACTTATTCAACGATTGTAGATGAAATTCCTCTCTCAAAATCGCCCACTCTCGGACCTAGGGTTCAAAAATATCACAAAATGAAGCAAAAGCCCGAATTACACAGCTGAAAATAAGCTGCAGATGTCGCATTTGCGATCCAGGCTTCGCAATTGCGAACCCTCGCAAGAGCAAAAAAGCCTTCGCAATTGCGAACAAGAACAAGGCTGGAAAAGGTCACATTTGCGACAAAAGGTTCGCAATTGCGAACTTGGCATCGCAATTGTGATAGAAATGTTCGCTATTGTGACCACAGCAGAAACCAATAGTCTCCCTGTCATGGAAATGAGCATAACTCCCTCATACAATGCCCAAATTCGATGATTCTTTTTGCTATGGCTCCCACACCAGAAATGTTCACAATTTCAAGATGTGTTTGTTGTACTAACCACTCAAATGAGTTTATAAAACATATTTTTATGGAAAGTGATGCAAATAGGTACATTTTGAAACTCATTAGTTCTCCTATGAGCATCATCCACAAACAGATTCCCATTAGAGGGTGGTTTAATCACTGGTGGCAACAAAGGAGCAAAAATGTCATACACAAACAATTTACAAGTTACTCCTACCATTGTATGTTGGGATATCTAAAAAAAAAGGTGCTCATGTAAATATGGTGACCAAAATAGATTCAATTACTACTAGATGAAGCAACAGATAACATGGAACATACAAGCTGCAGTTCATAGAACCTTCCCTAGGTGAAAACTGGCTTTGCCTTGGGTCAAATACTATGATGATATGATGAGATTACAACCAGTTCCTGAAGCCATTATTGTAGCTTAGAGGAAACCTCTCCAAGGATCCTTCAAACTTAACACTGATGGTAGCTACATACATGAGAATGGGAAAGCAGGTCTTGATGGTACTATGAGAAATGATCAGGGAGATTGCATTATGGCATTCTCAGTCCAAGCCAAATGCAGTAGCAATAACGTCGCAGAAGCCCAAGATGCTTTATTTGGGATGAAATTGTGCATACAAAATGGTTACTCTAACTTCAATAGAGATGGACTCCCCCTGGTTATAAACATGTTGAAAGAAGGAAATACAAACAACTAAAAAATGAAGAGGATCATCGAGAATATTACACAGTTTATGAACCAAGCAAAAATATCTCCTATGCACTACTATAGGGAAGAAAATGAAGTGGCTGACTGCTTAACTAAATTAGCCACAATCACCTCTCACAGTAACACATAGAGGTGCCAAACGCCCTTTCATAATGGATAAATTGCAGATGCCTAGTATTAGCGCAAAGTATGATAAGGAAATTTTTTTTGTAAGCTAACCAAGTTGTGATTACGACACACAGAGGTGAAGTATATGTAATCACCCTTCTGTGTTTTTTGGTAAGGATATCTATATCCTTGTGTTATAATCGTTGGAGGAAAGGCTATCCCCCCTCCTATTTTTGAAGATAAATACAACACCCCCCAGTGAACCCTGGGAAATTATATTAAAAAAATCCCCTTTTTGAAATGCTAAAGTTTTGCTTTTCTCATCGATTTTTTGATGGAGTCCACCAATAGTGGATCCAGATTCAACCCATGCACTCTTTTCCTATACACTTACAGTGATGTTTCTAAAGTTGACGAGATGGATTAGGATAAATGCAAACTCGGATACATAATAAAGACCTTCATAGTCATGCCCTCCACTACAAACCCTAAATTTCATGCTACTTTCCTTAGCACAAAGTATGACTTGTTAGATTTCAAATTCACTAGATGGTCACAATTTCAAGAGGTTTAGGAGTTTTCGTTGAATTGAACCTTATGTTCTATATGGAGAATTGCAAAACAGATGAGTAAGATTCATTGTTTGGGGTGTAAATTGAGAGTTTTTGGATACTAACATATAAACATTGAAGGAACTCCTTTTGAGCATTAATTGAAACTGTCCATAAAGATGATGAGAAAATAAAAAGAGAAAGGCAGGAAAGACAGGTAATCATCATTGCTTTGATGTTTGAGATTAAATGTTGCACGAATCTCCATTTATAATACTAGTAGGACCTAATGTTATGGTTGACATTTTTCCTTTTTAGGGTGTGTTTGGTATGAAACAAAATATTTTCTCTAGAAATTTTTTTCCACTTTTCCCATCTTTGGTTGACTTAAATATTTTTGAATATATTTTTCTCATGAACTCATAGCCATCCAATTAGATGAAAATATTTTTCCTTCCAAGAAGAGGCCGAAAAATATTTTTCAAAACTCTTCAACCTTCCCGACTCTATTATTAAAGTACAAGAAGGGGGGTGAATTATCGATTTTTCTTTTTGTATCCAAAGTAGTTTACTAGTTTACCAATTAGTCGACTTAAAGTAAGAACGAAATATAAATAAAGCATAAATAAAATAGAGGAATTAAAGACACTAGAATTTTTATACTGGTTCAGATTCATTGTGAATCCTACGTCCAGTCCCCTTGGGTTGCAAGGGTGTTCTCTTTTAGTATTTGAAGTATATCGAGACAAGAGAGTTGATGTAGTTTTACACCAACAACTTAGTAACTATGTTTCTTCTCGCTTCTTGTACAATGCCTCACCAGTGATTTTTCTCTCTTTCTTCTCTCCCTAGTTACACAGTAGATCTAGAGTGGACTACATTGCTTGTTTGGAGTTGAATAAAAAGTGTGATAGTGGTTCGATCAAAGTATATCTATTTCGATATGGTGCAGTGAGTATTTATACTCCGTGAGGCCTTCATAACTTGTTAATCTTGAGGGATTGCAAACCCAGGGGAGTTGATTTAAGAAAGAAATCGTGAATTGATTCTTTCCAAGAATAGAATAATTTTTCTCTTGATTTGCCTTGACTTGTAGTCTTGAATGGATTCTTCCTTTGTTGAGTGGATATTGCCGTTATTCAGAATATCAAATCAAATCCCTTGATTTCAACATCGAATAATGTCCTTACATGGAGGAATCTTTAGTGCAGAATTTTGTGCCCTTGATTTCCTCTTATAGAGGTCCTTCCTATAATATCCTCATTGATCTCATGCCAAATCCTTGATTGATTTCGTTTTTGATTTTCTGCTCCTTTAATTTTCTTCTTGATTCTTCGATGCTTCCTTTCCATTGCTTAAGGAATGTTTCTGCACATAATGAATAATTCGTTATTTTGCATCATTAAAATAAACTTAGATCTAATAATCTCCTCCTTTTTGATGATGACAAAATAACAATGTAATAACATCAGTTTACTTCCCTGTTTATCACTCGACTTAGAGCTTGTTGTAGTCGACTCCCCCTCAATCTGTGTTTCTTGTCAGATGTGTCTAAGAGACTCCCCCTCAGCTTGACATCCTGTTGCGCAGTTGATGTAGTCGACTCCCCCTCAATTTTATACGGTATGATGTATATGCAAGTTTCCTGGAGACACAGGACATCTGCAAGAAAATTTACATAACACAGAACAACCACCAATAACAGGGAATATAGGCCGCCCCTAAACCGGTTAGTTTCTCCCTCTTTGGAATCAAAAAAATTATTCTTCCTACTTTAGCATGCAAAAACAGAAGTAATTGTCCTACTAGTACAACCTATGGCTGAAACATCAGACTTAAAAGAAGCAAAAAAATTATTTTAAACAACCATGCATCAACGACGCAGAAAGTAGGTAATGGTATTGTGGACAACCTCCTTTAGGAGATCAAAACTACAATTCACTACGACAGAGATCCCATCAATTCTGTCATGCACCTCTTTAAAATCCTTTACTTTATTTTCTATAGTCTTGAGAATCTGCACTCTGATCTTGGACATTTCAGAGCCTGTCTCATTTGACACTCCATGGACATCTTCAATTGTGGTTATAGAGGTCAAAGGGTCCTTGATGACAACCAATTTGTCATTGATGGAGGATAGCTTTTCCAAGAGATCGGGATCACCTGCACTGGGAAAAGACATAGTGGTTTTTTCTTTTGAGTCGGAGGGGATATTCTTGGCTTCACCATCTTGCTTCGTTACCCAAGTTCAATTTACAACAATGTAATGCATGCTAGCGAATCTCCTAGAGTTGTAAGACTTGGTGACAGTGATATAGGGATAGTTCTTATGAGATATGTTATTTTCTTCTAGCAGATGGGTGATAACCACACCATAGGGAAGACTCGTGGAATCATCGTCACTCTTTATCATAAAATTGATGACCCAGGAAGACAACTTGACCTTCTGTTTAGTCAAAGAACATTAGACCAGGAAGGTATCATGCCGGGAGAAGGTAGAAAAGGATCCTATTCTTGGAAGAGGAGTGGTTGCCACAATATGTGCTAAGACACGAGTTCGAAAAAAAATATCACTGGGTCCTAATTAAATGGGAAGAGAATAAGAGGATGACTCAGCTACACACCTTTTTACTTGATTAAAAGAGATTTCAAAGTTCTCATGCCGGGTATTCTTAAAAATCATAGAGAAACCAAAACAATTACATTGAAAAATAGAGTCAAACAGAGCACAATCCAACACAATGCATTTGCCAAGAACTAATGTCTCTAACTTGTTAGGTTTGTTAAACCAAAGATTAGCATAGAACATTTTAATAAGGAATTTTCATACCTTTGGAGGAGGCAAGCAGATAAAGTTTTTCCACCCCAGGAAGTCGAAGAACTCCTTGACTTTGCAGTTGAGAATTTTTATGACATCTAAATCAATAACTCTGCCATGGGCTACAGGTTTGTCTTTGAAAGCTATGAAGGTGTCCATAATGGGTGTGTCCCAGAAACTCAGGTTAGACTCGAGAGAACTTGAGAGATCAGTTTTGGACTTTTTTGGTGTGAAGGTTTTAGGGAGATCTACCATGGGTAATTTTCCTAAGGCTTTTTCGTTGAGACTCCGTGCATCATCTGAAAGGTCCTGTGAAGAGGCAAAATCCTCAGAATGTTCTGATTCTAGATTAACTGGTTTAGGAGGTTGAGATAAGGGTTTTGCTCGAGAACGAGTGCTTTTGCGGGTTGAGGTAGGGTTTTTTTTTGGAGTTTTTCTCCATTGCGGGGTTAGGAGAATAGGAATAAGGATTCAAACAATGTGAGGAAGATTGATGAACTTGGGCTTAAAAATATGAAAACCGACAGTTGAGTACAGACGGAAAGTCGTCAGTGATTCGATGCTATGATTGACTAATTTCTGAAAAGTCATGAAAATGTGTGAAAAAAGAGAAGTAAAAGACATACAATTAATGCCACTTATACACATAAGGAAATATGCATATTGAGTAACGATAAAAATTAAAAATATCACAAAGTCCCTAAAATTATGATTTAATAGAAATTATGCCAAGAGAGTCTCGTAGTGCACAAAATTTGTCCTCAAGCAGGGTTTTTGTAAAAATATCTGCCAGTTGATCAGTGGATCTTACAAACAATAATTCTATGTTACATTCAAGGATATGATCTATAATAAATTGATGCTTTTATATTTATATCCTTAGCTCTAGAATGATGCACAAGATTTTTAGACAGACAAAGAGCATTAGAATTATCACAAAATATTTGAATAGTTTGAAAGATAATTCATAGTCACTCAATTGATGTGACATCCAGAGTAATTGAGAACAACATTGCCCAATTGTAATGTACTCTACTTCAGTTGTGGAAAGGGATACTGATCCCCGTTTCTTACTTTTCCAGGAGATTAATGCCTTTCTCAGTAATTGACAAGTGCTGCTTGTGCTTTTTTTGTCTTCCTTGTCACCTGCAAGATCAACATCTAAAAATCCCTCAAGTTTAAAATTGTTAGAGCGTGGATACCAAAGACCATAAGAAATGGTTCCGATAAGATAGCGAATTATTCGCTTTACTATAGTTCATGTGACTCTTAGGAGCTGACTGAAACCTGGCACATTTACAAACAATGAACATGATATCTAGTTGACTAGCAGTTAGATATAATAGGGATCCAATCATTCCACGATACTTTGCTTCATCTACTAAGTTCCCCTATTCATCCTTGTCTAAACTTATAGAGGGAATCATAGGAGTTCCAATTAATTTGGAATTTCTCATTCCAAACTTTTGAATTAATTCCTTCATATACATGATCTGGCAGATGAATATTTCATTTTTTGAATGATGAATTTGGAGTCCAAGAAAGAATTTCAGCTCTCCCATCATGCTCATTTCGAACTCACTCATGCTATCGGTGCAAAAGTTTCATCATAGTCGACTCCTTCCTACTGTGAGTAGCCTTGAGCTACTAATCTGGCTTTGTTTCTGACTACCTTTCCTTTTTCATTTATCTTGTTTTTGAATACACACTTTGTTCTAACTACAGTAGCATTTGCGAGCTTAGGTACTAGTTCTCATACCTGATTCTTGTCGAATTGATCAAGTTCATCCTGCATAGCTTGTATCCAGCTGGAGTCTTTTAATGCTTCATCAAATTTATTTGGTTCTACTTGGGAGATGAGTGCAATGTTTACCTTCTTTTTGAGAGATCCTCTGGTTTTCATTCCTTCGCTTGGATCCCATATGATAAACAGTTGAGGATTTTCTGGTTCGCTTCTCCATTCATTAGGTCGTGTTCCAACTGCAGGAGTAGTTGACTCTTTTTGTGGTTGAGTAGAGTTGCTCAAAAGTTCACAAGTTGACTCTATGACTATATATGTGGTATCAGTCAACTTTTGTGACTTGTTCGCCTGTGGTTCTTCTTGAATATATCTTCATCACCTACAATAATTCCTTTCTCGATCGTAGTGTTATTATCATCAAATATAACATGCACGGATTCTTCTACATATAAAGTACTGTTGTAAACCCTAAAAGATCTACTATTAATGGATTACCCGAGAAAAATACCTTCATCACTCCTTTGATCAAATTTTCCAAGGTTATCCTTACTGATATTGTGGATAAAACACTTACTTCTGGACGGACAAAAGTAGCCTATATTAGGCCTTTTTCTGTTTCATAATTTATATGGAGTCTTCTTCAAAATGGGTCTTATGAGACATATGTTGAGAATATGACATGTTCCGCTTACTACTTCTTCCCCAAAGTGATTTGTCGATGAATGTTCTAATATAAATGTTCTACCCATATCTTGTAGAGTTTGGTTCTTGCGCTCAACTACCCCATTCTGTTGGGGTGATCTTGGGCTGAGAAATTGTGAGTTTATCCCTGATTGATGCAGAATTCTTCAAAAGCCCTGCTTTCAAATTCTCCTCCATGATCACTTTGAATAGTTGTGATAAGATACCCCTTTTCTCTTTCAGTTATTTTGCAATAAATCTCAAAGTTTTTCAAAGCTTCATCTTTATGGGATAAGAAAATCACCCATGTAAAACGTGAGTAGTCATTAACAATACCAAAAGCATATCATTTACCTCCAATACTGGTAGTTCTAGTTGGCCAAACAAGTCCATGTGAAGTAGTTGTAAAGGCTTGGTAGTGGACACAATGTCCTTGACTTTGAAAGAGTTTCTAGTTTGTTTACCAATCTGACATGCACCACATACGAGATTTCTAAAAAAATTGAGTTTGGGAAGACCCATAACTAAATCATGCTTGGAGAGTTTTTCAATTAGATGCATGCTTGCATGACCAAGGTTTTCATGCCAGGCCATGGATCATCAGATATGGATGCTAAATAGATATGACTATCTAGATTTTTAATGCCATCAAGAATGTAAACATTTTCATACCTTTTACTTGGAAGAATGACTTTACTAACTCATTTTCGGCACATCCTGTTTTCTTGAATTTAACTTCGTACCCTGAATCACATAGCTGACTTATACTCAAGAGATTGTAGTTGAGTCCATATACAAGGTATACTTTTGTAATATCACAGCTATTGATGAATGAAACTATGCCGGTACTAACTATCTTTCCTTTTGGATCATCACCAAATTTGACATTTCCTCCATTTATTTTTGTGACTTCTTTGAATAGATTTTTATCACCCGTCATGTGATTGGAATACGCACTGTCTAAATACCATTTTTCTTTGCGACTTTTTCTGTAGTGTTCCTGCAAAATAGAATTATCACCTTTTTTTACGTACCCAAGCTTGTTTGGGTCCATGTTGGTTACTTCTACTAGAATCAAATCTATTTTTGGGTTTTCAAATCTATCCTGAAATATTAGATTTAAGAAATCTACAGAAGGAATATTTATGTCAAACTTTGTTACAATAATGACATACAAGGGTTGATCCAGTTTTTTATCTACCACTTGTACTAGAACTTGTGAACTCAGCTCTAATAATTTTTGTTTCTCAGTTGACTTATAAACCGCCGGGTTAGACTTGACAGAATTGTGGCTGGTGGATTTTCGTATGTCATTAAGTTGCATTTGCAATTCCTGAACCTCATTTTGAAGCATATTTAAGCTGCCAGTCCTTCTTTTCCCTATTAAGTATCTTTAATTCATTTAATAATTTTTAAGACTCCTTTAGGGTATATAGGGTCTTACCTCGCTTGTTTCACCACGTGCCATGAAACAATTTTCACTGTCTTCTTTGCATTCATCGTCTGATGCATCTTCATCAGTCTAGCTGCCAGAACATTTGTTCATATTATTTTTCAAAATAGTCATGAAGCACATGTTTGCTATTTCTTTATGTTGAGCTACCTTCATCACTCCAGCGTCCGAAGAATTTATTTTTATTGAACTATCTGGAGACTTTTCTTTTAGATTTGGGAATTCAGCTAGAACATGGCCATACCTTCCACATTCAAAGCACTTTCTGTCATTTTTTTCTTGTTCATTGTATTGCCTGGTTCGTCTGGATGAAATCCTTCCCTTTTTGTGTTTTTGTATCTTCTCATCAGTCCATTCATGTTTCTTGACACCATGGTAATTTTTTCTTCAAGAGTTTCTGCATCATCATCAATATCATTTTCATGTCCTTCAGTTGTAGTTTTGAAGGCAATTGTTTTCTTCTTTTCTTCTTGACGCCTTTTCTTAAGATGAGTTTTCTCAAATGCTATAAGATCTCCTCATAGTTCATCATATGAAAGTTTGTCTAAATCTTGAGATTCAAGTGCAATTACTTTTGTCTGCCATGTGATAGGAAAACTTCTCAGGATTTTTCGAACTTGATCACCACTTGAGTAAGATTTACCAAAGGCTTTCAGATCGCTAATGATTTTACTGAATCTTGCAAATATCTCCTTAATGGATTATTCTTCTTTCATCTGGAAGAGTTCATAATCATGAACCAGTAGGTTTATTCGAGTCTCTTTCACTTTATTGGTTCCTTCATAGGTAACTTCCAGTTTGTCCCACATTTTCTTGGTGGTATCACAACTTGAAATTTTCTCATACTCTTCTCCATTTAAAGGATTATAAAGCAAGTTTCATGCCTTAGCATTGACTTGAGCGACAATCATTTGCTCATCTGTTTACTCATCTATATCTTTAAGATCAGGGGGTGGTTGAGCTACTGCTGGCAGAGGATAATTTTTCTTTTTGATAGTACGTCATACTTTGACATCATAGGACTTTTCATAAATTTTCATGCACACTTTCCAGGGAGAGAAGTGTTTTCCATTATAATATGGTGGCTTTACTTGCGATGTCCTTTCTTGAAAAAGTGCTCCAATTGTTACTTGGTTTGACATGATCTTTTCTCACTAGCTATTAAGAAAAAGATAAACATGTGAGACCTGCTCTGATACCAATTGAAAGTACAAGAGGGGGTTGAATGATCAAATTTTATTTTTATATCCTAAGTAGTTCGCTAGTTTACCAATTAGTCGACTGAATATAAGAACTGAATATAAAGCAGAAATAAAATGCGGGAATGAAAGACACCAGAAATTTTATACTGGTTTGGATTCAATGTGAATCCTATGTCCAGTCCCCTTGGGTTGCAAGAGTGTTCTTTTTCAGTATTTGAAGTATCTCAATACAAGAGAGTTAATGTAGTTTTACACCAACAACTTAGTGAATATGTTTCTTCTCACTTCTGATATAATGTCTCACCAGTGATTTTTCTCTCTTTCTTCTCTCCACAGTTACATAGTAGATCTAGGGTGGAATACAATTCTTGTTTGAAGTAGAACAAAAAAGAGTGATAGTGGTTCGATCAAATATTCGTTCCAAGCTAGTGCAGTGAGTATTTATACTTCGTGAGGCCTTCATGACTTGTGAATATTGAGGTATTGCAAACCCAAGAGAGTTGATCTCAGATTGGAATCGTGGATTGGTTCTTTCCAACAATAGAATAATTCTTCTGTTGATTTGCGTTGACTTGTGGTCTTGATTGGATTCTTCCATTGTTGAGTGGATATTTTCGTTATTCAGAATATCAAATCAAATCCCTTGATTTCGGCTTCGATTGAAATCCTTACATGGAGGAATCTTAGTGAATAAATTGGTGCCTTTGATTTCCTCTAATTGAGGTCCTTCCTCTAATATCCTCCTTGATCTCATGACAAATCCTTGATTGATTTTGCCTTTGATTTTCCGCTACTCCTTCCTTTTCCGTCTTGATTCTTTGATGCTTCCTTTTCATTGTTAAAGAATGTTTCTGCACATAAGGAATAATTCGTTATTTTGCATCATTAAAATCAACTTAGATATAACATATTCCCACCCCCACCCCCACCCCCACCCCCAACTGCCACTGCTCCTACCCCACTACCACTCCCACCACTCCCCCCACCCACCCCTTACCTATTTTGTCTCTCTTAGTTTTTGCCTAAATTATATGTTTTTCAAAACAAATATTTTCTATTCACTAAATAAATACTAAAAAATATGTTCCGGACAAGGTCTTCCACTCACCAAGCAAACATAAAAAAATAAGAGATAAAACCACTCATTTTCAGGAAAATATTTCCCTTCGTACCAAAAACACCCTTAATTAGACCCGTGAAAGGTAGTACGCAATTAGTTTCTTTCTTTGTAGCCATTAATATGGACTTATTCAACCATCTAGATTAAGGCTCTTCAAATCCTTGAAATTGTTAAGTAGAACAAAAGAAAACAATTCTTTTCTTTAAAATGACAAAATTTCAGTTGCTGGGATGATTTGAATTTAAACCACGTATTTGTAAAAAAAAAAAAAAACAAGGGTAGGAAAATGAGTTTTCTTTGTATAATATTAGACTACATTTCTTTTTACCGTGATATAGCTTGTCCAAACTTTTAAAACTATGTTAAGATATCATTCGTCTAATTTTTCTCAAAATTATTTTTATCCAAGCTACCCACGATTAAAGTTAGAGCGGGAAGGGAATGTTTATTTAGTACGACCAATAACTATTCTTTAAAATCAAGTTTTGATTTTGAATTTGGTAAAAGGTGCTTTTCCAACTAAAGTTGGATCAAGTTTCATACAAATATTAGAACACCTTTTCCTCCCTCCAATTTGGATGCAGATGCATTTGTAGCAAAACATCCAACTTTGGCACCATTAGTTATGAAAATTGAACATCATCAACTTGAGGGGAGATATTGCTGGTTTGCTCATATTTGTTGATCCTATTAAATGAATTCACGAACAAAGCAAAATCAGAATAATTTGGTGTAAATTTAATGACCTTTTTAGTGTATCAATCGAGAAATAAGGACTACCCAAGAGGATGCGTTGATAAGCGTCCTTGTCATTATTCTCAAGTTTGGAAAAAGTTTACGACCAAGGAATAGTTTGTTAAGCAGTATTTTAAAAGACTTTTTTGGGACTCGACTAAGCGCTCGCCCTGGGGCGTGACACTATCAAAACGCTGTAGAGTAAGTTCTGTGAGTTGCGCCTCAAACTCCCGACTATGCACCCAAAACATGCATAATGCTCAACGCTCGGTGTCACGACCCCAAATCCTAGCTTGTCGTGATGACGCTTATCGTGGAACTAGGCTAGCCACTATCACGTAACTACACATTTAGTTTTTAATGTAATTTCTCAAAAATCATAATAATAAGCATAAAATATTCTAAGTCTTTAACCAAGCATGATATAATCTGACATCCTAAACTATTCCCCAGAACTAAAATCAACTGATCACGAGCATCTAAAAATAATACTAACACTGCTAATGTCATAATACACTGTCTCAGAACAAAATACTAAATACTAATGAAGGAAGGGAAGTGGAGAAGCTGTGGACGCTAGACAGCTACCTCGAAATCCCAAAGCTGACGATGAACGATCTCAGATGGTTACTGCTGAGAACCAGTACCTGGATCTGCACATAGAGGTGCAGGGAGTAATGATGAGTACGCCAACTCAGTAGTAATAAAAATAAATCCAGTCTGAAGATAAGAAAACACACAGCACATGACACCAATCCACATATAGTAAGATACAGAGTATTAATATAGTATACATTTAATACATAAGTTGAAAACCAATTTCCGTAAAAATAATCCTTTGAGCAAGTATAATTTCCAGTATTTCTCAGTAAAATTCTGAAAATATCAGTATAAAAGATGAAATGAATCATAATCAAAACTCAGCAAAATATCATTATAAATCCGCCCCTCGGGCCAAATCATCACTCGTAAATCAATCACCCAGCACCTCACCATCACTCAGTAACAGTCACTCAGCACCTCACAGTCACTCATGCCTCCCAATCACTCGCCCCTCGGTACTCGGACTCAGTAGGTACCTGCGCTCATTGCGGATGTGTACAGATTCCGGAGGGGCTCCTACAGCCCAATCGCTATAAATAAGCCACATCATGGCATCAATCATCTCTCAGGCTCTCAACCTATCTCATATCATAAATATCCTCACAACATTGGCCCTCAGCCTCACTCAATTAGACACTCTCAACATGCCACTCAAGCCATAAATAAAATGGTGTTCTCGATACAAATTAGTATTTCATTTCAAGAAATAGTAATATCATCAAATAGGAGTGTCAACAATTTCACAAGAAAGACTGAGTGTAAAATTATAGTTTCAAAATAGTGAGAATATCAGTAAAATAGCTCCCAAGAGGTTAAATAGATCGGCACTAGGCCCTAAACATGTCTTACAACCCAAGTATATCAAAGCACAGTAATACTATAAATCATATGCTTTAAAAGCGGTTTCGCAACTCAATAGTTGCCTAAAAAGGTACATTTTTCCAAATTTCCAATTCGTGCACGCCCCACACTCATCATCTAGTGTGTGCGTCACTCCAAATCCGTGAAAGGATGTAAAGTCCGGGATTTCATACCCTCAAGACAGGATTTAAAGACATTACTTACTCAAACTAGCCCGAAAAGCTACTCCGCAACACGTTTGCCCCTCCAATCAACTTCCGAATGCTCCAAATCTATCAAGTTCAGATTTTTCACATCAAAATATGCTAGGGGAATGAAGCCCAATCGAAAAATATCAACTTTATGTACAAAACCCGAAATTAGCCAAAACCCGACCCTGGGCCCACGTCTCGGAACTTGACAAACTTTATACCAAAATGATCCTCATCATCTCACGATTCCATACATATAAAGAACGCTGAAATCGGAGTCCAAATGACCCCTCAAATCATCCCTAGAAGGTTTCTCAAACTCAAGCCCTAGTTTCCCCTTTTCCCACTGATTTTCCCTAATTAAACACTGTTAATTTGATCTTTAATCACATATTTAACTCAAAAATATGAAGAAATCACTTACCTAGTGTTGCTTGGTGAAAGTCCCTCCTTGAGCTCTCCAAAATCGTCCAAGCCAAATGAAAGAAATGGGCCAAAACTCGCTTTTAAAACAATTTGCCCAGGCTTCATCGAGTTGTACCTTGCGCTGTGCAGGTTGTACATCCTATTATAATTTTCCCTTGCTGTACTCCTTCTATTAAAACGCCCATAGTTCCTTGTAGAAATATCCAAATAACAAACGGTTTGAAGATTTAGAAACTAGACTCGAATATCTTTCATTTGATGTGTTATACACCATATAACTCTTTATATATTCCGAGATATGAGCTTCCAAAGTCGGCTCCATGCATCAGTAAATTCTGTCGCATGCTTCACCAGCCATCTTCAATCGATCATAACTTTCTGATGAAATGTCCAACTCATGAATGGTTTAACTTTCTAGAAACTAGAATGCAAGGTATACTCTTTTATATTTTGAAAATTTTCAGATTCCTTATGGATTTTGATATATATGCCTCCAAAATCAGCTCCCCGATGCAGTAGTTGCTGTCCAAAAGTGCAGCAAAAATTTCTGCAGTTTTTCTTTTTTTTTTGGTCCGAAATTCATTTCTTTAGTCTTTAGAAATCCACCCGAGGCCCTCGGGACCTTAACCAATTATACCAACATGTTCCAAAACATGATACAAACTCGCTCGAGGCCTTAAATCACATCAAACAATGTCGAAATCATGAATCGCACCCCAATTCAAGCTTAATGAACTTTAGAACTTGAAACTTATACATTCGATGCCGAAACCTATTAAATCACGTCCGATTGACCTCAAATTTTGCACACAAGTCATATTCGACATTATGGACCTGATCCAACTTTCGGAATTGTAATCCGACCCGATATCAAAAAGTCAAACTCTCGGTCAAACTTCTCAAAAACCTTCAAATTTCTATCTTTAGCCAAATGATTTCAAAATGACCTACGAACCTTCGAATTCACTTCCGATCGTGCTCCCAACTCTAGAATCACCATACGGAGCTAATTCCAGACTCGAAATCCTAAACGGACATCAATAACACCGAAATTCACTTTAACCTAGACATATAAAATTTCTTCTAAAATGCTAACTTCTACAATTCGCGCCGAAATGCTCTCGGGTCATCCAAAACCCGATCCGTACGTACGCCCAAGTCCGAAATTATCATACGAACCTGCTGGAGCCTTCGAATCCTGATTCTGAGGTCGTTTACTCAAAAATCCAATCCTAGTTAATCGTTCCAACTTAAGGCTCCCGAAATGAGGATTTTCTTTCCAAATTGACTCCGAACTTCCTGAAACTCAATTCCGACCATGCCTACGAGTCATAATACCTGAAACGAAGCTGCTCGCGACTTGAAACTACCCAACGATGCGTTAGAGCTCAAAATGACCGATCGGGTCGTTACATTCTCCCCCACTTAAACATGCGTTCGTCCTCGAACTTGCTAAAAACTGCTCTAAAGTTGCCTGAAATCACCGTTTAACACTTCGTGCACCTATCTATGCTACTACCACTCAGTTGAATACATTAGCTTGATCAAATATGAAGACATCCTCTTTTATCCAAACAATAAGCTCAGAACCCAGTTCCAACACCTGAGATTCTCTGCCAGGTCTGTTTCCAATATATAAACACCATATCAACTACCACACGAGGTACCAAAACATGACTGCATACATTGCTGAATTTAGCACCATACACCGCATATTTCACCATCCAACTACGATGACATTCCCTGAACCTTAATAGCCAAAATTCCACGAATCTGATGCTCCCAATGCACCTTATGATATATATATATACACACATCCTGCTATAATGTTGGCGATACCACCACAACGGTGGAGACATGTAGAAATTTCTAACCAATTGCAGAGTTAACCATACATTGAATCTTTACCCTTGACTAAAATCATCTTCTCATTACGAACCAAATAATGAAAAAAATTGTCCTGTAATATACTTCACATAATCTTATCGCACCGATCCCTGATCCATAAATCTCGTCTCCCCCAGTATGAACTGCTCAGTCCCAGACATGACCATCAGTCTCACACGATGCCACAATGCGCCAATAGGCCACAACTCGAACATGATACCTAAGGAAATGACTCAGGAAGAGACTACTCAACTCATATAACTAATATGAACTTTCCTCAGAAAATAGGAAGTAAAACACAAGAAAAATAATTATAGGGAACCGTACTCAATATCACACTCTTGCGGCGTGCAACCCCATCCAAATAATATACCCGTGGCGGCATACCACCCGATACCATCATAAAATTCACACAAGGAGATATACACGGAGATGAATTGCTCCCCATTACAAATTATCGAATATCGGTCACAAGCACGCTAAGTGCATAATACAATCCTGGGAGACCGATAGAGCCATACGCTACCAAACTCTAGCACAACTGAGGTGCGATATATATACTCTAAATCTCAAGAGCTCTCCTGCTCACATAACCTCATCACTATACAGAGACTCAACACATATGGATTATTAAGCCATTTCACAACTCACACGGCACAATCATGATATTACATGTATTTGATGAAGATGGAACAATATCTGATATTCCAACGCCCCTCCTTGAGAAGCGCCATACTGGAATGAACACACCAGATTCACATGGAGCCCACAACCACATTGAATCTATTCACAACCCTTAAGCCGATTCCGCTCACACTGAACTAAGCTAATAGCTTTACCTGGGTCCATAATAACCCACTTCCTTTCATAACACGCAAGAACAACCATCATAGTCGGGACAAACACCCCACAATCCACAACCAACTGAACCGAACGCCTTCCAGACATAAATTATTGAATAATCAATATTTGACTCCCTTATACTTGGTCTAAGTCTTCAATCAATCAGGTGACTACATGTCACACTTATACAATGTTCCCGTGGTCACGCTCCCACGACCTTTCACACGAGGTAACAAGTCTGCACATCCATACCACCGACCACACTAACACTGTAAAATAAATCAAGAACCCATAACCAGGATACAAAGCCTCTTTCACTAAACACCAATCTCAGGTGACACTGAAGACAACACAAGTTTACTCTAAACATTCAACTCACTGAAGACAACACCAGTTTCCTTGCTCATCCGAGCTCATGACATCCTTGTTAACACCGAACCGTAATCTCGATTCTTACTCCCAGTTACATACTGTTTACTGCACCTAACATGCCAATATGAGATAGCGCAAGAATTCCATCATAACTCCTGAACCACTAATAGGGTGAACACCCCTTCATATAGAAATCCTTATTTTTTCTCACCTCAATTCAAGAGAACCATAACAACACACGAGTGAATTCTCAAAATCACCATACATGCAAATCCTTAAGTAGTGGTCTATACCACCATAAACCTTCCGGGATCTGCCTACACCTGACAGGCCATAACACTTGAATGCTTCCAAATAAAATTTATACGATGGCTGACAAGCCCCGCACACACCGGCACAAACCACACGCATAACTCAATAGACCCTCTCCACTCAACTCTCAGAACTCCAGGCATAACTAGGGTCACGGTCTTAGCGTGACAATCAAGAATAGCATGACATGGGGATAACCAATCCATGCCCAGTATCACATCAAAATCAACCATGCTGAGCAACAACAAGTCCACTCAGTTCTCCAGACCCCCAATAGATACCGCATATGAACAATACACACGGTCTACAAAAATAGTATCGCCCACTGGAGTCGACACATGAACAGACGTAGCTAAAGACTCACGGGGCATACTCATAAAGTGAGCAAAATATGACGAAACATAAGAGTATGTGGAACCAGGGTCAAATGAAGCCAAAGCATCACTATGACAAATGGAGATAATACCTGTAATCACCGCATTAGAGGCCATAGTATCAGGCCTAGCTGGGAGTGCATAGATACGTGGCTGACCTCCACCTGCTCAACCTCCCCTTCTAAGGCGGCCTCTAGCTGCCTGACCACCACCCATGGCTGCCTAGGTAGGTGATGAAGTGACTGGGGCCGATGTCGAGGGCTGAACCCTCTGCTGAGAGGAACTACAAGGACGACGAGGACACTGCCTCTACATATGTCCAAACTCTCCAAACTCAAAACAACTACCTAGAGCTGGAGATGGGGACTGAAGGGAACCCCTGCTACCGGATGAACCATGCATAGAAGAACCCTGGAATGATGATGCTATGGAGGAACTCTGAGCTGGAAGAGAACTAAAGGATGAACATCCCTAATGAGAGCTGCGGGGACCCTACCCCGAATATGCGCCACTATAAGCTGGGCGAACTGGCTGAGGAGGTCTAAATAGGCGACCTCTGCTGTGCTGAAATTTCCCTCTGGAAGGGGCACCACTGAAGCTACCTGATCTCCAAGGCCTCTAGGCCTCCCTCTCCTCTCGTTCCTATTTATGAACCGACTCAATATCCCAAGCAATGTCAAATACCTGCTCAAATGTGGCTCCAAACACCCTCTCCCTGGTCATCAAAATGCGGAGCTGGTAAGTGAGGCCATCTACAAACCTCCTAATCCTCTCCCTATCAGTAGGGACTAACTCAGAAGCATGCCGAGCCAACTCAGAAAACCGCATCTCGTACTGTGTAACTGACAGCTCTCCCTGGCGCAGCTTCTCAAACTGTCTGCGCTGATCCTCCCTGTGGGACTGAGGAACATACTTCTCCAGAAAGATCGTGGAGAACTGCTGCCATGTGAGGGGTGCTGAACCAACCGGCCTACACCTTTCAAATGCCTCCCACCAAGTGAAGAAAGCACCAACAAACTGAAATGTAGCAAACGAGACCCCATCGGTCTTCAGAATCCCAGCAGTACGGAGTATACTCTGACACTTATCCAAAAAACCTTGGGCATCCTCGCCCTCTGTGCCATTGAAATTTAGAGGCTGAAGTCTACTGAACCTCTCCAGCCTGCGCTGCTCGTCCTCGGGCATAACTGGGACCACATAGTTCTGAGCTGGAGCAACCGGCTGGGCTAGGACTGCCGTCGGTGTCTGAAAGCCCTGTACAACCTGCTCAGGTGTCCGGGCAGCTGGAGTTTGAGTGCCTCTCCCGGCCTGAGATGTAGCGGCAGTAGTAGACATAGAAACTGCCTGAGCCAAACTAGTACATACTGTCAAGATCTGAGCCAGGGCCTTCTGAAGACCCGGAATAACTATGGGCACTGCCGGTGTCTGAGCCTGTCTCGCTGGAGTACCCGCGGCGGGAACCTGATCCTTAATAGTGGGGGCATCCTCTGGTACTGTCCCGGCTGCTGCGCGGGCTGGTCCCCTACCCCTACCACGTCCTCGACCGTGGCCTCGACCTCTCGTGGGTCCAGCTGGTGTCTGGTCACCCTGGTCCGTAGCGCGTGTCCTCACCATGTGTGAGAGAATGAAACAACAGGAGTTTAGATTTCCAGAATCAATAGAATTGCACGACATAGTTCAAGATAATGAGATTTTTCCTAAGAGTTCTGTAGCCTCTCGAAGATAAGTACAGATGTCTCCGTACCGATCCGCAAGACTCTACTAAACCTGCTCATGACTGTTGAGTCCTATGTAACCGAGTTCTCTGATACCAACTTGTCACGGCCCCAAATCCTAACTGGTCGTGATGGCGCCTATTGTGGAACTAGGCTAGCCACTATCACGTAGCTGCACATTTATTTTAATATAATTTCTCAAAAATCATAATAATAAGCATAAAATATTTTAAGTCTTTAACCAAGCATGATATAATCTAACAACCTAAACTATTCCCCAGAACTAGAGTCAACTGATCACGAGCATCTAAGAATAATACTAACATTGCTAATGTCATAATACACTGTCTCAGAACAAAATACTAAATACTAATGAAGGAAGGGAAATGGAGAAACTGTGGACGCTGGACAGCTACCTCGAAATCCCAAAGCTGATGATGAACGATCTCAGATGGCTACTGCTCAGAGCCAGTACCTGGATCTGCACACAGATGTGCAAGGAGTAATGATGAGTACGCCAACTCAGTTGTAATGAAAATAAATCCAGTCTGAAGATAAGAAAATACACAGCACAGAACACCAATCCACATATAGTAAGATACGGAGTATTAATACAGTATACATTTAATACATAAGTTGAAAACCAATTTCCGTAAAAAGAATCCTTTGAGCAAGTATAATTTCCAGTATTTCTCAGTAAAATTCCCAAAATATCAGTATAAAAGATAAAATGAATCATAATAAACTCAGCAAAATATCATTATAAATCCGCCCCTCGGGCCAAATCATCACTCGTAAATCAATCACTCAGCACCTCACCATCACTCAGTAACAATCACTCAGCACCTCACAGTTACTCATGCCTCCCAATCACTCGTCACCCGGCACTCGACACTCACACTCAGTAGGTACATGCGCTCACTGGGGGTGTATACAGACTCCGGAGGGGCTCCTACAGCCCAAGCTCTATAAATAAGCCACATCATGGCATCAATCATCTCTCAGGCTCTCGGCCTCTCTCATATCATAAATATCCTCACAACATTGGCCCTCAGCCTCACTCAGTCAAACACTCTCAACATGCCACTCGGGCCATAAATAAAACGGGGTTCTCGACCCAAAATAGTATTTCATTTCAAGAAATAGTAATATCATCAAATATGAGTGTCAACAATTTCACAAGAAAGACTGAGTGTAAAATCGTAGTTTCAAAGTAGTGAGAATATCAGTAAAATAGCCCCCAAGGGGTTAAACAGATCGACACTAGGCCCCAAACATGGCTTACAACCCAAGTATATCAAAGCACAGTAATACTATAAATCATATGCTTTAAAAGTGGTTTCACAACTCAATAGTTGCCTGAAAAGGTACATTTTTCCAAATTTCCAATTCGTGCACGCCCCACACTCGTCATCCAGTGTGTGCGTCACTCCAAATCCGTTAAAGGATGTAAAGTCCGGTGTTTCATACCCTCAGAACAGGATTTAAAGACATTTATTACCTCAAATTAGCCCGAAAAGCTACTCCGCAACACGTTTGCCCCTCGAATCAACTTCCGAATACTCCAAATCTATCAAGTTCAGATTTTCACATCAAAATATGCTAGGGGAATGAATCCCAATCGAAAAATATCAACTTTATGCACAAAACCCGAAATCAGCCAAAATTCGACCCCCGAGCCCACATCTTGGAACTCAACAAACTTTATACCAAAATGATCCTCATCATCTCACGATTCCGTACATATAAAGAACGCTAAAATCATAGTCAAAATGACCCTTCAAATCATCCCTAGAAGGTCTCTTAAACTCAAACCCTAGTTTCCCCTCTTTCCACTGATTTTCCCTAATTAAACACTGTTAATTTGATCCTTAATCACATATTTAACTCAAAAATAGGAAGAAATAACTTATCTAGTGTTGCTTGATGAAAGTCCCTCCTTGAGCTCTCCAAAATCGTCCAAGACAAATGAAAGAAATGGGCCAAAACTCGCTTTTAAAACAATCTGCCCAGGCTTCATCGAGTTGTACCTTGCGCTGTGCAGGTTGTACATCCTATTATAATTTCCCCCTACTATACACCTTCTATTAAAACGCCCATAACTCCTTCTAGAAATATCCAAATGACAAACGATTTGAATATTTAGAAACTAGACTCGAAGATCTTTCATTTGATAAGTTGTACACCATATAACTCTCTATATATTCCGAGATATGAGATTCCAAAGTCGGCTCCATGCATCAGTAAATTTTGTCGAAACTGCTTCACTAGCCATATTCAATGGATCATAACTTTCTGATCAAATGTCTAAATCATGAACGGTGTAACTTTATGGAACTAGAATGCAGGGGCTACAACTTTTATGTTTTGCAAATTTTCAGTTTCCTTATAGATTTTGATATATATGCCTCCAAAATCAGCTCCCCGATGCACCAGTTGCTGTCCAAAAGTGCAACAGAAATTTCTGCAGTTCTTTTTTTTTTTGTCCGAAATTCATTTCGTTAACCTTCTGAAATCCACCCGAGGCCCTCGTGACCTTAACCAATTATACCAAAATGTTCCAAAACATGATACAAACTTGCTCAAGGCCTTAAATAACATTAAACAACGTCGAAATCATGAATCGCACCCCAATTCAAGCTTAATGAACTTTAGAACTTGAAACTTCTACATTTGATGCCGAAACTTATCAAATCACGTCCGATTGACCTCAAATTTTGCACACAAGTCATATTCTACATTATGGACCTGCTCCAACTTTCGGAATTGGAATCCGACCCCGATATCAAAAAGTCAAACTCTCGGTCAAACTTCTCAAAAACTTCAAATTTCTATCTTTAGCCAAATGATTTCAAAATGACCTACGAACCTCCGAATTCACTTTCGATCGCGCTCCCAACTCTAGAATCACCATACAGAGCTAATCCCATACTCGGAATCCCAAACAGACATCAATAACACCGAAATGCACTTCAACCAAGAGTTATGAAATTTCTTCTAAAATGCTAACTTCTACAATTTGCGCCGAAATGCTCCCGGGTCATCCAAAACCTGATCCGAACATACGCCCAAGTGCGAAATCATTATACAAACCTGCTAGAACGGTCGAATCATGATTATGAGGCCGTTTACTCAAGAATCCAATCCTAGTCAATCCTTCCACTTAAGGCTCCCGAAATGAGAATTTTCTTTCCAAATTGACTCCGAACTTCCTGAAACTCAATTCCGACCATGCTCACGGCCTCAAACTTCCAAACAACGCGTTAGATCTCAAAGCGACCGGTCGGGTCGTTACACTCAGGCTCATCTAACAGTTCCTAACACAAATCGTGTGTCAAATTTCCTAATTAGCACCGTCGACATTCAAAATTCTTTAACAAATGAATGATTAAAGCTATATTCATCTATAAAAATGTGAGGATTGAGAGACATAATTTAGGAGATATAATGTGTGAGAAAGAATATCTAAGTCAATCTTTTAGAATTTGACCATCATATTTATTTTTTCGTGTTCTAGATATATTCAACAACTTCAATGATATACATTCCTCATGATGGAACCTCTTCCCTATGAACCTAAACCCTATGAACTCCACTCTAAAATACCTCCAACACCACCTGATGGAAAAGGGAAATCCCCTTCGAATCAAGAAGGAAAAGTTGCAAATGAATTCCAAGAGGATGGAAAACACATTACATCATACAAAAATGCAGTAACTTCATCGACCAATTTAATGTTCACCCAGACCTATTTAATGTTCACCCAATCCATAAATGCATGCAACATGGATTTGTCAGCTGATTTCCAAGACAAAATGACAGCTATGTCTGGGCCGTTACACTCCCCTACTCAAGGCATTAAATTGATATCCCTTAGGGAGGAAGATAAGCAAAGGATCTATGAACATTGGCTGTATTCAATTATTGTCAAATTATTCGGGAAGAGAATGATGCATCTATACCTAAAAAAGAAAATCCAAGACCTATGGAAACCATCAGAACCTCTCTCCCTAATTGATATAGGGGAGGACTATTTCATTATCAAATTCAAAGAAAGAAAAAATCTCGACAAAGCACTCCACCAAGGCCCTTGGTTAATTAATGGAAACTACCTCTCCGTTATAAAATGGAAACCAAACTTCGTAGCAACAAAGGAAAAGCTAACTTCCTCAGCCATCTGGGTTAGGCTACCACAACTACCGACGGAATTCTATGATGGCAAAATATTACAAAAAATTGGTAACTCAATTGGACGTTTACTCAAAATAGATGTTTGAACATCTTCCACAATGAGAGGTCGATATGCCAGACTCTATGTGGAGATCCCATTAGATATTCCAGTTCCTTCTTTCATCTATATAGGTATTCATAAACAAGCTATACATTATGAGGGAGGAAATTTATTATGCCTAAAATGGGGTCGATTGGGTCATCCGGCTACTTCTTGCAAGTATGTACAGGAAATGCTGACCATCCCAGTGTCAAATTTCCTACTTCAAAACAAGAGATGGAGCCCCAAGAGGGTGAATGGAAAACGGTCACCTTTGGCAAACACAGGAGGAAAAATGAAGAACAGAAAAAGGAAACCACACTACTAGCTAATGAAACAAATCCAAAGTCAGGTATCTCTATTAAGCTTTACAATGCAAACACTGGGAAGTATATAGACACCCAAAATCTTCAATACAAGATTAAGGATGCTAAAAACATTACTAAAAAAATGAAGATAACCAATACCACTCTCCCAACACAAAACCACTTCTCTATCCTAGAAGAGGATCACATGGTTTTGGATATTAACAATAATAAAACTAAATTAGAAAACTATAATTCCACACATGCAATATTCCACGTGGCTGACATGAGGCCTGGCGTGGATATGCAAGACACCTGCATGCGAGACAAATCCACAAATGATCACTGTGGCAAGCATATAGATATTAACGAGGCTATTAGTGATCCTAATAAGACCCCTAATCCTACTCAATATAATAATAAAAAATTAAAAAATCCTAACAAAACTGACTCTATAAGAAACAATCTAGATCCTACGATTGTCCAATCTGAGCAGCAAGAGCATGCAAGCCACTTGGCCCTATCACTCTCAAACAATATACAAATGGCATCGCCTACTGAACACGACAAAGATGCAAAAACTCTCCACATCCCCTATATAAATCTAGCATCTGACCACTTAAAGAAAATGCATAACACACCCCAATAATTGAACCTACAACCAATCCACAATCTCCTCATCCTAGCCCCCTTTCCACGCATGTTGGAAACTTATTAAATTCCAAAAATCAGGAAACAAAATGCCAAGAATCTCGTCTACACTAAGGAGGAGACACAGGTTAATCTCCGTAATCAGGCAACTCTCAGACCAAACAATGGAGAATATCCAAAATGCTCCACCACAACCCCAAGTGATTTATGTCCAATCCCCACAAGCCCACGATTACCACCCACTATCCTGGATGGAACTGGGATTAATGGGGCGGGCGGTATCTTTCAACATCCAAGTGAATGGACATGAGACTATAGTGATCCTTCACAACAATCAGTTCCTAGCCCAACTAATATCGGAGGGGATGGGTCTGGCTATGAGAAACTATCTAAATCAAATGTGTCTCCACAACATTCTACAACCCTTAGCTCCCTCAATGAACCTAAATCTTGTCCAAACAATGGTCCATCAATGGAACATGCCCCCATATTTCAACATCTTCCAACCACAAAATATACTCCCAGACCTCCCCTTCTTTCCATCAGAGATGCTGACCTAACTCAACCCCATCTTCATGCCCTGGGAAGCCAACCACCAACCCCAAGGTCAAGCTGTGAACTAGGAAATCCCACATGCAGTACCACCACACCCTCATGCAATACCAGAACAAGATCATGTAAAGGCAGTAATGGAGGAGGAGCCCATAAACCTAGCCTTAGAACAAGTCCTCGAGTTCTCAAACCTAGAAGGGGTAAAAGTATTCTTATTCAGGGAGATGTAGGAGAAGAGACATGTAATCAGCTGTCCTCTAGACAAGTGCTCAATGGATATAAGGCCTCCTTAGGACCCAACCGTGGGGAACATGGCCATGATACTGGTGCCATCCTTGAGGAGGAACCCAATATTCCTAGGAGGGGTGAGGGAGAATGGAGAGGCAGTGAACCAAACCCAAATCGTCCAATGAATCATCCAACTAATATCATTATTTGGAACATCAGGGGGGGTAACAATGATAACTTTCGGAGGAATTTCAGGGAGATGATTGACACCCACGGTCCATGCATGGATGCATTACTGGAAACTAGGCTAATCAACCATGAAAACTGGCTAGAAGACTTTGGCTTCAGTGAGCTCATTGAAGTACCAGCTGAAGGGCAGTCTGGTGGCATGGTGGTGATGTATAAAACTGAAGTGGTGACTGTCCAAAACTTCACCCGTAAGAGCCAAGAAATCCATGCTTCTATGAGGTTCTTCCAATTCAAAAATCTTGGATTATTACTTTTATTTATGCTAGTACTAACTATCAACTTAGGAATACTTTATGGAATAATCTTGAATGTATAGCTAACAATTATGATGGTCCTTGGTTTGTTGGAAGTGATTTTAACGATATTCTAGGTTCACATGAAAAAATAGGAGGTAGGCCTATCAACAAAAATAGAGTAAAATTTATGCATAATAAATTAACTAATTGTAACCTTATGGACTCTAGGTTACAAAGGTTGTAAATTTACATGGTCCAACCATAGACATAAAAATAGGGGTTTAGTAATGGAAAGACTTGACAAGGCATTAGGAAATCAAGAATGGTGTGACATCCTCCCCAACTTCTCAGTTACTCACTTGCCAAAAACCCACTCGGACCATAATCCCCTATTAATTAATTAAATTCCTAAATCTAGAAGACATCATAACCAACCTTTTCGACTGGAGACTTTTTGGTGTAAGCACCCAGAGTTCTACAATCTTGTTAAAGAAAATTGGTCAGATAATGACTATATAGAATCGAGCAACTCTTTCAGGAATAGTGTGAAACAATGGAATTTTAAAACTTTTGGAGACATTATAGAAAAAAAAGAAGGCTCTTAGCTAGACTAAATGGTATCCAAAATTCGAAATATTACAATCCTAGTTTATTCCTCCAAAATCTTGAGAAAACATTAAATCAGGAATACAATGACCTTTTGAAGGTAGAAGAGGATTATGTCACGACCTAAAATACTAACTCAGGTCATGATGGTTCCCAACACCGGGGTTAGGCAAGCGCACACTCAAATTACTAAGGATTTTTCCCATACTTGATTAAACATCCCAACACGTGCCAAGTTTTAAAGTTCAAAACATTAGTTGAACAAAATAGTAAGCCATTTTTAACCAAAAGCAGTCGTAAAGAGGAGTGAGCCAATATATATATATATATATATATATATATACAGACCCGCAAACCAAAATAACCACCACGTGTGTGCCAGGAACTAGTGTCACAAGTCCTACGGGCATACTAACAGAATATACAAAAGATATAATATACAATCCCACTGTCTGAAAGGAATAGACGGGAAATAAGCAAAAGAGAACTCCATGGTGCTGCCGAGGATCGTCAGGAGAAGCAGCTCACCGTAAAGTCAGGTCCAAATATGATCAGAATCGAGCTCCGGTCTGATAACCAGATGCACCAACCTCAGAACCTGTACAATTAAGCACAGAAGCATAACATGCGTACATAAACAAATATGTACCCAGTGAGTATCCCGCCTAACCTCGAAGAAGTAGTGATGAGAGTTTGACTTGATACTCACTAAGGTCCAAAATAATGATTAGCAAGATATAATATCAGTAACAGACCTACAAGGATGATAAAAGCAGTAAACATTTAAGATAACAGTAATTCCAATAAATACTAGAAGTAAATATACCATTTCTACTTCATTATTGTTTTCTTTCCTTTGAAAAAAAATATATTTGACCACTCAAAATCCATAAAAGAATCCTTAACAATTTAACATGCGCATACAGGATAAGGACTACCGGTCTGAACCATCATAATGATTATTTCTGTGCACTGCAGAGGGTCGAACAAATCGAACCATAATATATATCTTTCAATCTCGTGGTGGCGCACGACCCGCTTCCATGAGAGTGGGGGAAATAACACTCCGCTCGCGGAATGTAAATTGCAAAGCGGTCACATGCACACACAATCCGCACATTTATTCTTTATAAATTACTTTTCGTGAAAAATTACTTAAATTTCATGATTTCAGGGAAACAAGCCGCATGTAACATTAATTCACTACGCATATAGTTCATTTCAAGGAACAACATAAGGCATGGTGTAGGCCTAACTACCCGGACATAACAATAATAGTCGCTACGTACGAACTCTCATCACTTTGCGCATACGTAGTCCCCACAACATTAGCACATAGTCATTTAAAGCACCTAGGGGGACAGTTCCCTCTTACAAGGTTAGAAAGGAGACTCACCTCGTATCGAACCTACTTTTCGGGTCAAGAACGCGCCCGAAACTCCAAACTCGACATCCATGGACTCGAAAATAGCCAAATGTTATACAAATATATCAATTTATACTCAAAGCATGAAATTCTTCTACTACTTAGCCAAATTCATCATTCTTGAAGAAATCCTAAAATTCAACCCCGGGCCCGCATGCTCGGATTCCAAAAATTCTCGAAGGAAACACTCACCCATAGCCTAAGGATCATTAATACATGATTTTCACTTGATTTCATAGCTATTGATGGGTAATTTTCTACATTTTCAAAAGCCCTAGGTTACTACCCCCAAATCCTTATTTTTTCACTAATTAGGTAGTTAATTTAGCTTGTAATTCATGCATGAAACTAATATTAGGGTAGAATTTACTTACCTTCAATAACTAGGTTGTTTGCCCCTCTTGAATGCTGAAAATCGCCTCAAGGAAGAAGAAGATGAGGGAAATGAACTAAATCCCGCTATAAAAACACACTGCCCAGTGGTCTACTCTATGCGATCGCAGCCTGGGCAGTGCGATCATAGAGCTTTAACTGACCAGGACCTCATGGGCCTTCTATGCGAACGTGGAGAGAGACCTGCGAACGCACAGGATAAGGAGTAGCTTGGCTGGCCTAAGGCTGGCCTCTTGCGCGAAATCGGGTGGGGTGTGCGATCGCACTGGGTCAGGAGCCCAACCCATCACGATCGCGGCGCCTTTTGTGCGAAAGCACAGAGCATTTACCACCCCAGCCCAGTTCCTTCTATGCGATCGCATCAGTGCACCTGCGATCGCACTGAAGGAAACCAGTCAGTGAAAGATCTGGTTTTTGAATTTAACTCCGAGGGTTCCAAAACTCACCCGAGCCCCTCGGGACCCTGTCCCAAGGCAATGACAGGTCTGTATTCATGATACGGACTCGCTCGAATTTTTGGAACGTGAAAAACAACAACGAAACTAAGAATTCGACCCCAAAACCAAATTGAATCAAACTTTGAACTTAAAGTTCTAGAATTCGCTTTCAATGCGCCGAACTAACCTATACTACTCAGAATGACACCAAATTTTGCAAGCAAGTCATAAATGACATAACAAAACTATTTCCGGTCTCAGAATTCCGTTCGGACCTCAATTACAGAAAAACACGTTCCCAACCAAATTTCAAACTTAAGGAAACTCTAATTTCGATATTGGGCGCCGAAACGTCCCCGGGTCATCCAAAACCCATTCCGAACATACGCCCAAGTTCGAAATCCTCATACAAAGCTACCGGAATCGTCAAAACTCGATTCCGAAGCCATTTACTCAAAATGTTGACCGAAGTCAAACTTTGGCCTCAAAGGCCAACCCTAAGGAACCAAGTGTTCCAATATTTCTCTAAACATTTCTGAATCTCAGACCACCCGCCCCCGCAAGTCATAAATTACAATGAGCCACTATGGGAAGTTTAATTTAGGGGAATAGGGTCCGATAACGCAAAACGACCGATCGGATCGTTACAGATTACTAGAAGCTTAGGTCCAGGATTATGTGGTTAAATTATGGGGATGAAAATACCAAATTTTTTCACATATCGGCCTCCATTAAAAGAAGAAAAAAATAGGATCATTTACTTCAAAAATGATGAGGGTAATTGGATAAATGACCACTCCCTAATTACTGATCATATAACTAATTACTTATCCAAAGTTTTCACTACTTCTCACGAGTATACCCACCTGTCTAATATAAATGTCTCCAATACTAGTTGCAACACTATTGACCTGAGTCCCCTAGATGCCCCATTACTAGATATCAAGATCAAAAAGCTATATTCTCCTTTAAACCTTTCAAGGATCTAGGGCCTGACAGATTGCACCCTTTTCTTTACCAAAAGTACGGGAACGTTATAGGACAATCAGTCCTTAGCCTGTGCCATGACATCTTCACGACTGAAGTAATTCCTAAAGATATGAATAAAACTTACATTTTCCTAATCCCAAAAATACCAAATGCCAACAATATTAAAAATTTTCGTCCAATTGGCCTATGTAATACTATCTATAAAACAATCACTAAACTTTTGGCTAATCGCTTAAAACCATTCTTAGCCAATTTAATTAGTCCCTTCCGAACGAGTTTTATGAAAAATAGAAGGGCTATGGATAATGCCATTGTGATCCAGGAAATTATCTCCAACCTTAGGAAAATAAAAGGGAAACAAGGGCATATGATCTTAAATATAGATTTGGAAAAAACTTTTGACCGTATCGAATGGTCCTTTATTTACCGTGCCCTTAAATTCTTTAAATTCCCTCAAAAATTCACCAATATCTTAATGAACTGTATTTATACAAGCTCTATATCAATATTAGTTTATGGCAATGCCACATCCTTTTTCGAGCCTAGTAGGGGTATTAGGCAGGGCAATCCTTTATCACCGTACATATTCATCCTTTGTCTAGAATTACTTTCGAGTAATATAGAATATCAAATGGACATTTGTAGATGGGACCCTATTACTATAGGGCGGAATAGTCCTAACTTTTCACACTTGTTCTTTGCGGATGATCTTACCTTTATGTCCAAGGCAAATGAAAAATCTTGTGAGTATATAAAATCAACCCTTGACCTATTTTGCTCCCTATCAGGGCAAAATATCAACTATGCAAACTCCAAAATCCTCCTATCAGGGAATTGTTCTCCTGCAGTCACTAAGACCATTACGCACAAGCTAGGTATTAAAAAGAGTGAGAATTTTGGCACCTACTTAGGTTCTCCAATACATACAAAAATCCCTAAGCCCAAAGACTACCTCTTCATAATTGATAGGATGAGAAAAAAACTAGCCTCTTGGAAAACGAAATTTATGAACATAGCAGGTCGTACAACTTTAGCTCATTCTTGTCTCAATTCAATTCCAAACTACCAAATGCAATACACTATGTTACCAAAAAAAATCATTAATAACATTGACAAAATTCAAAGAGACTTTATTTGGGGCTCCAATGATAACAAAAGGAAAATGCATCTAGTAAAATGGGCGAAAGTGTGTCATCCAAAAACAACAGGAGGTCTTGGCATCCATGGTGCTTATAACAAAAATATTATCAACCTTACTAGCTTAGTTTGGAGATTACTTACCTATTCAACTTCCCCATGGGTAAACCTAATCATTACAAAATATGGGAATAATTGCTCTCTAAATAACAATTCTATGGTATGGAAATCCATCCTTAAAGGCTGGCAGGTTTGTAAAAAAGGGCTTTCTTGGGTGCCCCATTTAAGTTCCAATGTCAACATCTGGGATTCCAATTGGATTCCTAACTCTACAACACTTAGAGAATCTATAATGGGGCCTATTACAATGGATATTTATAATCTCAAAATTAGAGATATCTACTACAACAAGCAGTGGAACCTTTGCAAACTTTCAATCCCTATTCCTCAGGATATTCAAAACAAGATCCATCAAGTCCATATCCGTCACAAGGGCAGAATGTAGGATACTGCTATATGGACGTTTACCCCAAAAGGCATATTCACTAGTAAGAGTTGCTACAAACTATTAGAACCTTTAGAGGAAAATAACCATGATTATAATTGGATATGGTCCCTTTCGTGTCCAAACAAAATCAGATTCTTCTTATGGCTTTGCCTACACAATAGACTTCCGTGTATAAATTATCTTTCACGATTTGGTATTAATATCGACCCAATTTGCCCTATGTGTAACAAGAATGAAGAAGAAATTCCCAAACACATTTTCCTCACTTGTTCCATTAGTGAAAAATTACGGGGAAACTTAGGAATAAAAATCCCTCTAGTCACTTCTCAAGGCCATTGGCTTATCTCATTAAAGGAGCAGAGAATTACCATTCTCCATAAACACCTAAATTGGGAAGACTTATTACCCTTTACCTTTTGGGAAATATGAATTAATCGGAATAATAATAATACAAGATGCTAACGGACAAAAACCCATTACCTACCCAATCACTAAAAATCCACATCAAATGGCATCCACCACTCAAGGGATGGTACAAACTCAATATTGATGCAAGCCATGCAAAATACAATACTATGCTTGGAGGAGTCTTCCGCAATGCAGCTGGCAATTGGGTTGTGGGCTTCACAAAAAAATCAAAAGCAAAGGGATCCTTAGACGCAGAACTCAAAGCAATAAAGGAGGGAATGAAAACAGCCCACAAATGGAATCTATTCCCTTTACAAATAGAGACGGACTGTGTGGAGACGATCCAAATCATACAAGGTGACAAATTATCTTGTAACAATGTTGCTAAATTTTGCAGGTCACAAATGCACCTAAGAAAGGTGATAATCCTCCAACACACGTTTAGAGAATGCAACAAGGTGGCACACATGATGGCCAAGACGGGTAGCTAGATAGGAAGGAAGAAGAAATATTTTGTGGAAGTTCCTGAAGTAATTTTTAATTATGTCAATTGTGATCTAAACAATGATCTTTATTTTGTAAAAGTATTAAATATCGATGCTTGCAATACTCTGGCAAGCGTAGGAAATCTATGTGTCATGTATGGCACATATGGTATCAATGATGTAACAAACTCTGCTTAGTTTTTAATTAATGTATTTCCTTTATGCTAAAAAAAAAAAGACGTCAAGCAGTTCCTCTTTCTCGCTCCGAANTGTTCCAGCTCGATACCGTCAAGAATTCTTGACTATTGCATGGGAACAGGTTCATCTTCGAAGTATTTTTCCTTTTCAATATTTTTCTATTGGAGCTTCCCTCATTCCTTTTATCGAACATAATGATGCGAATCGAGCTTTAATGAGTTCTAATATGCAACGTCAAGCAGTTCCTCTTTCTCGCTCCGAGAAATGCATTGTTGGAACTGGGTTGGAACGACAAGCAGCTCTAGATTCGGGGGCTCTTGCTATAGCCGAGCGCGAGGGAAGGGTCGTTTATACCAATACTGACAAGATTCTTTTAGCAGGTAATGGAGATATTCTAAGCATTCCATTAGTTATATATCAACGTTCCAATAAAAATACTTGTATGCATCAAAAACTCCAGGTTTAATTCAAAATAATGAGTCAGGGTATTGCATATTTACTAATTGAGCACATCGCAATTATGGTTATCATTTGAATATTTCTTATTAAAATAGATAGTCATGATTTACATTACTTACTATAGGTCTTCATATTTATGTCTCTCAAAACCATCAAATTTTATGTTGCTATTTGCAAGCAATTTTTTATCTACTCATAAGGAGTAATGTTTTAATGATGAAGTTTATTGATTATTAACTTTTAGAGAGGTAATTTGTGTAGTTTGACGATGATATTTTTAAGATATTTTAACTTTTTAATTGTTCGAAAGATAATGTTGTATTTTATTTTTATCTCATAATAACTTTGACACTATTGCATCATTTATATTTATAAGAAAATGCTAGATATTTTAGTTTTTACTAGTTATTTTTATCCTTTTTAATTTTCTTAAACCTTTAATGTACTTTATATAACAGTTTTAAGGCTGTAAGAGAGGTTAGAAATAACTGTGACATGATCTCCTGTTATGGGATTCTACAACACCAATACACCCTGATGTCAAATGAAAACCCTTTTTGTGGTCGAGTTAAGACCAAAAGGGAGTGTTCGTGGTTTTATCATTTGAATTTTTTTCCTTGGACTTTATTTGTTATATTCGAGCCATTCGGAGATCGCTACGTGCAAGGTGGCATTTTGGAGCATCACTTGGCTTGCTCGGTATTGGATTTGGCTTGTTCGAGGTAAGTAACACGTCTAAACTTGGAGCTGAGGGTATGAACCCTAATTATACATGTTAGATGGTTTGTTTGGAGGTGACGCACATGATAGGTGACAGGCGTGTGGACGTACACCATAGAAATTGAGACTCAATCAATTCCGTAGAGTTGTGTAGTCAATTAACTTGTATTTTTCATGTGTTAGAGAAACTGAACTGTGATTCATGTTAGAAATTATATTTAGGCAAATGTTGGTATTATTCGGACCCATTGAGGTCATTTCTGCTGTCGAATTATTTGTTTAAATTGTAATTTTGTACTCAGTCATATACATTTATTTCATATCATATCTTAGTCTCTGTTGTTATTTGTTGATACATCATATCATCATTTTAGGCTAGTTTCATGACATTGTGTGCCCGAGAGACTGGAGAGATTAATGACTGAGTAAGGCCGAGGGCCTAATTGTGAGGTTATTGATACTATGGAACGTAAATTGTTCGTGCAGCTCGTGAGTTGTCCGTACGGATCCAGATATTGATACTATAGCACGTGAGTTGTCTGTGCGGATCCATATATTGGTACTATAGCACGTGATTTGTTCGTGCAACTTGTGAGTTGTCCGTGCGGATCTAGATATTGATATTATAGCATGTGAATTTTCAATGCAGCATGTAAGTTGACCGTACGGATTATAGAGCTTGGGCTGAAGGAGCCCCTCCGAAGTCTGCACACCCCTAGTGAGCGTAGTTGCTAGCAGTTATTATATTTGGGCAAGATCTGTCCTGTACAGTTCTGAGTGAGTGAGAATACGAGGCAGTGATATTGAGTACTCTGAGAGAGTGTGCGTACATGAGTTCATCATTGAGATGCATTGCATTTGACATGCGTACTTGAGATACATGCATAGAGATGCATTTCCTCATGATACCCGATTTTGTTTAGATGGCATTCATGATTTCACCTGTATATTGATACGTAGGCATAGAGATATATTTTCCTCATGCTATCTGAAAAAAGAAACATCTCGTTTATTGTTGAAGCATTTTTGAGAAAATCACAGTTTTCGAGTTTCATATATTTTTTTAGGTTCTTGGTGAAAGATCTGGAATCTACTATTGTACTTGAAAACCATGCCTATTTTTCGTACCTGTGAATCCGCTGAATTATTTCTGGTACCATTTTTATCATATTATTATGAACTGTTGTTGGTTATTGGAGTTGGACCCTGACCCTTGTCCCAGCTCGTCACTACTTTCAATCTAAGGTTAGGTTTATAACTTATTGAGTATATGGGGTCAGTTGTACTCATACTACACTTCTGCACCTTACGTGCAGAAGTTGGGTGCTGATGTGTTGTGCACAGAGGGAGATGGATTTGAAGATGTACCTGCGTTCCGGTCATAACTGCTGATGATGTCAAAATCCACTACTAAAAAGTAAATGGACACGGTCGCATGCAATATAATTTACCCAACTATGAGTCATGGTCGAATCCCACAGAGAATAATATGTAGGCGATTAGGCTTTTAAGAGAATTATCATTTATTATGCTAAGCCAAACACTTAAAATGTGATTGTGAAAATAATATATCTAAATGCGGGAATATAAACTAACCTAGAAAGAAAGTAAAATGATCAATGGCTATAAGCATGGATGCATTAGGAATTATACTCAAGTGACGAGCCAATGTATTTCACAATTTTACAAATATGAGTGAGTTTATATTACTCAGCCTCGGGTAATAATTCTATATTAGCTTCTTCCGATGACTAACAAGACTTCCTAACTGAAATATCCCTAAGAAAATTAAGAGATTAAGCACACCCGAATATGGTAAGAAGTAGTTCAATCCTATCCCTAGGTAGAATCTATAAAGTGAGGGTTAACGTCTCAAGTTCTTATTAATTAATCTTCCCAACCCCAAATTATATTTTTCAAAATCAATTCGAAGTTAATGGGTGAGTCCTAGGGTTAGCTAATCCCTTTGGAAACATTAAAGAACAAGAATAATTAAAGAAACAATAGCTCACTCCATGATAAATAAAAATCGTTCAATACATAAGCACAACAAGATATTTAAACCATACTTTAAATATGAATATTTTCATAAACAAGATTCAAGTGTTGGAACAAAAAATTACACACTTAGATATACAATACAAGTCAAGAAAATGAATAAATGAACATAAATGGGTAAGAAATTCTCAACCAAAAGCCTCAAATCTTTAAGACCCAAGTGTGTATGCAAGAACCCTAGCTCCAAAACTTGTGTTCTCTTCTCAAAAATATGTTAAAGATGTCCAAAGACTTCCAAATATCTGCTAGGTCGTGTATTAAATGGCTTGGGGGTCAAAAACGTGAAATTCCAAAACTGCCCAATTTTTTCCGACCATTTCTTCATCGCGTTCGCGATCCATCCTCCACGTTCGCAAAGGTTTGGCTTCTGCAGCTTTTCAGTCGCGATATATCCTTCGCGTTAGCAAGCTATCCTTCGCGTTCGTGAAGGTTTGTCTTCCTGCTGCTTCGCGTTCGCATTACATCTTCGCGTTCGCGAAGGGTAGTTTCACTAAGCAGATTTCCATTCTTCATTTTAGCTCCTTTTTGACTCGTTTTCACTTGGTTTCTTCTCCATCACTTCTAAATCACATAAAACCTATAAAATAGAAGTAAATGACATTAAACACACGATTTTATCCACGAAACATAGCAAAAATGTAAGATTAAAGATGAGATAAGTTGGTAAAATACCCATTTATCAAACCCCTAAACTTAAACTATTGCTTGTCCTCAAGAAATTTAATAACTAAGAACATCCGTCAATAAAATCATCAATTAAGCTCTATGACATACCAAACATCATTTCAAGTCAAAAAAAAGGTTCAAATTAAACACAATCTAGTGACTTCGGTTGGTACCAACAAGTAATCAAAGCTTATGAATTGCCAACAACTTCTGACAAATTTCATTTCAATTCAAGTGCTCAAACACCAAATTAATCAAAGTAGCAACCAAGTCATGACACTAAAACTTCAAAATTTTCCTCTTTATCTCAAACAATTTTCTTTTGTTCATTCCTCCCAATTGGAGATTGGATTAAGTTCACAACTCAAAATTTCATGTGCCCTCAGACTTAAAAGAGAATCCCAACTTACAAATAGCAATTTTAGCATAAATGGGATATCAAATGGAAAGAATTAAATCTCCCTCTCACAAAGATATTCAAATGTACAAAAGTAGTGCCATGGTCTTGCCTTTCATGTATTTCTGCACTAATATAGACACACTTGGTTCAAAATCAAGTAGGACTTAAAGGATTGTAATATAAGTTTTTGGATAAGGTAGGGAACAATTTGGATAAGAATGACTCAAAACCTCCCTAAGCATTACAATTTGCAACAACTGAAGCACACTTCCTTCAAAAATCTTTTCCATACTTTCTTCACTTTTCATTCCACACCTAATTTTCCCTTTATTCACAACTCCATATTTTTGCTTTCTTTTTCTTCTTTTATACTCTTTTTTGTTTTTGTTTTTTTTCCAAGGAAGGTTCCACTATTTTTTATTACCTTTCACCTTTTAAGCACATTCCACATCACAACTTTTCGAACCTTCACCCTCAAACTTAGGTTTTTAGCCTATGTTTACACTTTTAAAGTACTTAGGGAATAGGGTTCCAAAAGATAGATCAATAAAGAACGAAGGGTTAAAGCTTGTAACATGATTGCAAAAGAAAAAGTTTAAAGGCTCAAAAAGGGTTGACTAGGGAAAATATGCAAGGATAGGAAATAAAAGGCACAATAACGGTCCAAGGAAGGCCTAACATCATTTTTCAAACCAAGTTAATCTAGGATTTCACCATGAAGCACATTTGGGCAAGTTCTAGACTACAAACTCACAACAAATCTCACCACACATGGCACATGCAAACTCGAGTGACATATAAATCTAAAATCCAATTAAAACCAATGAACCCAAAGAAAATCATATAACCTAAAAGAATATTTAATGAATCAAAGATCAAAAAATAAAAGTCACAACAAGGATTATCACTTCAATCATTTTTTATTTATTTTAAAGATCAAAACTTCATATGCCAAAGTTTAAATCATGTTGGTACCAAACAAGCCACCGTTGGTTTATGGACAAAAGATCATACCCAATAACCAATTTATTCACTACTAGCTACTAAACTAAATAAAAAAAAGTTTACCTAAAAATAATATTAATAAAAATTTAAACAAGACTAATCCCTTAAGAAAGTTTTCACGCCATCCATCACAGGGAAAAGTCACTCGGTTCGACACAAATTATTTTCTTGAAAAAGAACCGCGGCATAAAGAAAAATCAAGGATTTTAATTAATACTACTATAAGTAAATAAAGTAGTAAAATAAGAAGAAAAAAAAACTAATGCTAACATGCTAGAATTAAGCTTCAAATTATCACTAAGAAACTACGATGTCAACCAATCTACACAAGTTGTCACAAAAAATAATCATACTCCAACTACATCATAACATGTAAATGAGTCACCCCAACCTAAAGTGTTGCACTGTCCTCAATGCAACTAAACAAAACAAGATAAAATGAAGGAGGTGCTCCCTGAAACTGCATCATTCAGAGCTGGAGGTGGAAGGAAATTTGAGCTCCTCCTCCTCCTTATCATCATCGCAGTCATTTGAACTGGAAAACGACCTCATCTTATCCATCATCTTGTTCAAGAATTTACTCTTTTTATTTTCGTGCTCTCTGAACTTTCTCTAACGCTTCTCAATCTTCCCTTGTCGGCAGCTCATATTTTTCAACCTGTTGTTCATGGACTCCATCTTGCCCGTTATCGATTTTTTTCTCTTTGACCACGTCATCCAGGGATGATGGGGCAGTAGTGCCAGTAGATGTGCTAGCCCCAGGTGGTCCAGTAGGAAGGTCAGCTATAAGCTGCCTAATGTGTGCATCTACTCCATGGACTGGATAGGTCACGCATAATGCGAGGGCTGGACTGGAGTAGTCCCATAGGGTCAAATGACCCTGGCAGAGGTGTAAAAGGTCCGGCGGGATCAGTAGTGGCCTCAGAGAATTGCCCAATTGAAGAGGATGCAACATCAATCTTCCTCTTTTTTTGCTTGTCAGTGGGTCCCATCATCGGCTTTCCCGGATATTTCTCATCATCATTTGGGTGTTTTATAACCCCTAGAATCATAGCTTAGCCGAGTGATCAATGATGGGAAGAATAGGCTCTTGGATCTCCCATAGGTGACTTCCTCGATTTCTCTAACAATGTGTTCCCCCATGTTCACAGGTAGTCCATCCATGATATCAGTAATTATCAGTGCCCTCTGTGGTGTCACATCAGTGTCATTTGTAGAAGGCAAGACCCTTGCACAGATAATAAAAAGCCACGTCTTTGCCTCAATAGTGAAGTCATGAGAATAAACTCCCTTGCGCACTGTCAACCACTTCGAGGTCACCCCGTCATGCAATTTTCCACCAACAATTGGTTCCTCCTGCTTTTGCTCTGTCTCTGTAAACCTCATTATCGACATTGGGAACACCATAAATGTAGTTGATTACCTCAGGGGTGAATTTGACTTGCACATCCCGCACAGTAGTAACTAAGGCTCCTTGGAAGTTGGTCCTCAAGGCATTTGCATAGAATTCCAACACTACTGTGTAGTTGGCATCATTTGGTTGAGCGGAAAATCAAATCCACCTGCTTTCTACCAATCTTGTGTAGAAGCCCGACATTTTAGCTTCAAACTTTTCCATGTTTATGACTCTTTCCCCCACGATGGTTTTTGACAAGAGTTTATCATATTTTCGTTCACATTCTGCAGATAAAAACCGGTCATGATCAAAGGGTTCCTCTTGTTCGGCTTGTGGGACATGCTCCTACTCAATTTCATTGTGTTCCGGATCCATTTTATGCCCGAAATACCTACAAAATAGACCAACAATGTTAAAATCTCATATGGACACTTACAAAAATGTATTAGGAAGTATTTTGGCCAAAGAAATGGGCGAAAAAGGTCCCGGGCAGAGCTGTGCATGTTACTGTTTTTAGCCTTTTTGGGGACTATCAGGTTTTTCTCTTCGCGTTCGCGTAAGGTTCAACGCGTTCTTGAAGAACAAACAAAAATTCCCAGATTTTGACCTTCGCGTTCGCCAGCAGAACATCGCATTCGCGGAAGGTCATCTTCATCGCCCAGACCTATTTTTCTTTCAGGCATTTCGTCAAACAGTGTGTTTAGCAGACATCTCACCCAAAATTTTACAATAATACACCCTCACTCAACCAACCTCACCCAACAAGCACAACAAACTTCAAACACAAGGTTGATATTAGAACTCAAAATTTTGAACCCTAAGCATAAAACAATCGTGGTTGCTCTTCTACCACTTCACACCAAAAAAGGGAAGAAAGAGTTAAGAGACAAGGGAGTAAATAACTTACCTTGAGAATGAAGGGGGGGGGGGGTGGAGGAATCTCAATGGACTTGAAGAATATGGGGAATTTGATTTTTGGGATTTAAGGAGTAGGGGGAACCGTTCTTGAGCCAAAAGGGATTAATTGTTTGTTTCTAGTGTTTTTTAGAACTTTACCTGACGTGTCGCGAGGGTAGAGTCGTCTACACGAAGAGTTAAATCTGGCCAAAAAGTCACGAACACAAGTAGGTCAACGCGAATGCAAAGCTTTGGAGAAAGATACTCATCGTGAGCGTGTAGAGCTATCGTAAACGCGAAGCTTTGTTTTTGCAATTTCCAGTAGCTACTAGTTTTTTTGCTGTCCGGTAACCCCGACCTGCTCAAATCAACTCCAAAAATTCTAAAACTTGGTAGATTAGTCAAAAATAATATACTAAGCTATTCTAAATTTTTTTTAAAAAAATGACTAAAATTTTTTAAAACGATGGGTTGTGTCACGACCCAAAATACTAGCTCAGGTCGTGATGGCGCCCAACACCGGGGTTAGGCAAGCCTACACTCAGGTTACTAAGGATTTTTCCCATATTTGATTAAACATCCCAACACGTGCCAAGTTTTAAAGTTCAAAACATTAATTGAAAAGATAATAAGCCATTTTAACCAAAAGCAGTCATAAAGAGGCGTGAGCCAATATATATATACAGACCCGCAAACCATAATAACTACTACGTGTTTGCCAGAAACTAGTGTCACAAGTCTNGTACATAAACAAATATGTACCCAATGAGTATCCCGCCTAACCTCGAAGAAGTAGTGACGAGAGGTCGACTTGCCACTCACTAAGGTCCAACAAACTGATTAAACAAGATATAATATCAGTAACAGACATACGAGGATGATAGAAACAGTAAACATTAAAAATAACAATAATTCAAATAAATACTGGAAGTAAACATACAATTACTACTTCATTATTCTTTTTTTTTCTTTCCCTTAAAATGTATGACCACTCAATAACCATAAGAAAAATCATTAACAATTTAGCACGCGCATATAGGATAAGGACAACCGACCTGAGCCATCATAATGATCATATCTGTGCACTGTCGAGGGTCGAACGGCCCGAACCATAATATATCTTTCATCTCGCCGTGGTGTACGGCCCGCTCCCATGAGAGTGGGGGAAATAACACTCCTCCCGCAGAATGTAAATTGCGAAGCGGTCACATGCACACACAATCCACACAATATTCTTCATAAATTACTTTTCAGTGAATAATTCCTTTAAAATTCTCAAATTCCATGATCTCGGGGGAACAAAGCCGCATATAACATTAATCATCAAGCATATAGTTCATTTCAAGGAATAACACAAGGCATGGTGTAGGCAGTGGCAGAGGCAGGATATTTACGAAGGGGGTTCAAAAATTTTAAAAATCAAATACACAGTAAAGCTAGCCAAATAAAAAAAGAAGAAGATGCTAACATATTTCGTTAATAGAAAGAGAAGTTCTCAACACAAAGATAGTGTTAAGATAAACAGATCGTAGTTACAAGACTTTCAAAAGAGAAAATACAATAAACAAGTCTTGTGTTAGTTGCAAGTACCTAATGACAAATGAGATCAACAAAAAATAACTAAGTAAATTATTACAACTGCACTCGACGAGGTTTCATATCTTGAAATGTTTTAATAATAGTATCATTAGAAATACTATCAAACACATTTTTTTCTACATAAGGCACCAAACAACCGCTAAAGAACTCATCATTCATTCGACTTCGTAAGTCATTCTTGATAAACTTCATCGCCGAAAAAGCTCTTTCAACAGATGCAGTAGCAACGAGCAGAAGCAAAGCAAGTTTCACTAAGCGAAATACAAGAGGATAATTTGAATGCTTCTTTGTCTGAACTAATCTTTTTGAAAGATCACAAAGCCCATGTAGATCGGAGATATTTCATCAACATCACGAACATCAATAATATAACTTGCAAGCTGATTCTCAAGAGAACCCGTACTAAATTCATCAAAGTCATCGGGATATAACTCCGCCATTCTCATTATTTTCTTGATTTCAAAACTTGAAAATGAGTTAATTGGATAAAAACAAGCAATTCCATGAAGAAAATAAGTTGTCACTTCGTCAAAACATTCATTAAGTTCTTGAATTTGCCAATCAATAATTTTGCAAAATACTTTAACCCGATAATGATGTGAGACTGTACAATCAGCAGGTATACGGCGTGATCTTAAAGAACTAACAGATGGCTCATCGAAGTGAGGTATCAAAATATCATATTTGATAAAAAAAATGCAGATATCTTAGCAATAAGAGATTCCCATTCCTCTTCCCTTAACTTTTGCAACCTTTTCTTTGCTACTTCAACAAGTAGCATGGCGTTTGCAATGTCTTGCTCTTTTTTTTTTTTGTAAGCATTTATTGAGCTCATTTGTGATTGCTAAAATATCTCTCATCAAGTAACATGAATGCAACCTCAAATGTTTGACAAGCCCTGAGATATCCCATTGCCTTGGCTCTTTCATCAGTAGAATGTGCATCACGAACAAGGGATTCAAGAACATCAAGAATAGAGCCAAACATCAGAATAAAATTATTAAAAGACTTAAAGTGAGATCCCCAACGAGTATCACATGCTCTTGAAAGACCAAGTTCTTGATTCAAGGCCCTACCGGTTATAAGCTCACCCATATCTAATGCCTCTTGAATTCTTTCTTTTTGAGATTCTCGAAATTCATCCATACGCTTAAAAGAAGATCCCAATATATTCAAAATATTTGAAACCAATACTACTAGTTCCCCCACTTGAAGACATTTCTTAGAAACCGCAACAAGGGTAAGTTGGAGTTGATGAGCAAAACAATGAATGGAATGAGCCGATCTACTTTCTCGCTTAATCAAAATTTTAAGACCATTCATTTCACCTTGCATATTGCTTGCCTCATCGTAACATTGTCCACGCAGATATGATAGACTTAAGGAGTGTTGAGCAAGTAAATTAACAATTGCACTCTTCAAAGATGTAGCACTAGTATTTTGAACATGAACAATATTAATAAGTCGCTCCATCACAAATCCCATTCTATCAACATACCGTAAGACAATAGCCATTTTCTCCTTGCTGAACGTATCAAAAGATTCATCAACTAGCAAGGCAAAGTAATCACCATTTAGTTCCTCAATTATAGCTTTAGTTGTTTCTATCTTACATGCAGTAACAATGTCTTTCTGAATAATTGGATAAGTCATTTGATCATTTTGAGGAGCATGTTCCAGTACATAATCACGAATGTTATCACACACTTTTGCATACCACGAAAGAGTTTGAAGAAAATTACCCCTACTAAGTGAAGACTTAGATTCATCATGACCTCGAAATTCTAATCCTTGAGTTATAAGAAGCCTTACTACATTAACTGAAGCAGTTAAGCGGATCCAATACTCATGCTTAAGTTGACTAGATTGCCTCTCAAATGAAGATTGAATATACGGTTGTTGCCGCAAATCATGGCATTTCTTTTTTGACTCATTGTGAATGCTACTCGACCTATGTTTATCAAAACTTTTCTTTTTATGCCAACTCTTAAACCCAATATATGAAAATACATCACCTCCACCTTGATGAATATTATTATCTTTAAATAGATAATAATACAAACAATAGGTTGCATCTTTACTTACACTGTACTCCAACCAATCATGATATTCATCATCAAACCATTTAGGATTAAATCGACGCATCGATCCAGAAAAATTTATTTTAGGAAAGTTATGAAGCCGAGGTTGACAAGGACCTTGTCGAAGGTATTCTCTTCTAATTACATCACGATGATTTGGATGGAAGTCTAAGATTTGAGTTCTTTCCCCCGGGTCAAACTTTAAAGAATCCAAATCAAATTCATCCGAAAATGGTACTTCTAAATAGTTAATATTCTCTTCTTGAATATGTTGAGTATGAGAAGCCAAATTTGGATTTGGTGCTTTGGTAAAATACTTCTTCAGAGAATTTTGAGACTGAATTATAAAGTAGGAATGTAGTTAGAAAATTGATATATGAATGTTGTATCAAATTAAGCTTAAAGAAGAATTAGTTTAGTGTAGACTTTCTCATAATTCCTCAACAAATGGATAGAAATTACACCTCCATTATAATTTGCAGAAAGGCCACTTTACAGATGCAACTCCTATTGACAAGCAACAAGAACCACTAGTATGGACAATTAAATCATCACAATTGACAACCATAAAGGCATAAACTCTCTTTCATTTCGATTTTAGGTTTTATCTTTTTCATCATTAAATCTAATGAGAAGGTTCTATGTTTAATATTTCTAATGAGAAGGTTCTATGTTAATATTTTCAACAATAAAACATTAATAAACTTCTGAAATTTACCTGGTAATGGAATGCCAATACCATGACAAAACCGAGAAGAAACGCCGGCGAAAGGGGCGGCGAGGCAACGGAAAGCAGTGGCCAGTGGCGGAGCAGTGGGCACTGCGCAGTGCAGGGATCGAAGAGAGAGGGGGGGGGGGGCTGTGGGGGGGGGCAACGAAG
>ML438350.1:36620-125384 GCA_005239525.1 Nicotiana knightiana | reverse complement strand
GGGGGGGGGGGGGGGGCTGTGGAGTGAGGCAACGAAGAGAGAGAGTGATTTAGGGATTTTCAACCCAAAAGTCAGTCACGTTTTGGGTTATGGTTTAGGGAAAATATATTAAAAGAGATGATTAAAAATATGTCGTTTAGTTATGATTTTTTTTAAAAAAAAAAGCACCTGAAGTGAAAAAAATTGGACTGCAGCTGCCGGTTATTAAACCTACGACCTTTTGGAAAATTTGAACCCCCTTCACCACAAAGCCAAGATTTTGTCTTGTGTCAAGGGGGTTCAACATATTATATATATACGTAAAAAAAAAATTACCCCTATATAAACAGTGTAATTTTCCGACGAAGGGGGTTCAGATGAACACCCTTGCGGCCCCCTAAATTCTCCCCTGGGTGTACGCCTAACTATCCGGACATAACAATAATAGCCGCTACGTACGGACTCTCGTCACTTTGTGCGTACGTAGCCCCCACAAACATTAGCACATAGTCATTTAAATCACCTAGGGGGACAATTATTTCTTACAAGGTTAGAAAGTAGACTCACCTCGTGTCGAACCTACTCTCCGGGTCAAGAACGCGCTCGAAACTCCAAACTCGACACCCACGGACTCGAAACTAGCCAAATTTTATACAAATATATCAATTTATATTCAAAAGTATGGAATTGCACTATTTACTTAGTTATTTCACCTTACTTTGAAAAATCCTAAAATACACCCCCGGTCCCGCATGCTCGGATTCCGGAAATTTTTGAAGGAATCAATTACCCATAACCTAAGGATCATTCATATGTGATTTTTGTATGATTTCATGGCTAATTAACGGGTAATTCTCTAAATTTAAATAAAGCCCTAGGTTACTACTCAAATCCTTGATTTTTCACTAATTAGGTAGTTAATTCAACTAGGAAATCATGCATTAACTAACTTTAGGGTAGAATTCTCTTACCTTTTTAGTAGCTAGGTCGTGGAGCTCTTTCCCAAGCTTTCAAGGTCACTAGTGGAGGAAGAAAATGGGGTGAAATAAAATAATCCTGTGTTTTAAAGAACTAACTGCCTACTGTGGTTCCGCACCTGCGGCTCAAGGACTGCACCTGCGGTTTCGCGTCTGCGAGAAAAGACTCGCACCTGCGGAAGAGGGGCAAGGGGCCTGGGTTCGCACCTACGGATATTATCCGCACCTGCGAGAAATGGGCAGCCTCACCTGAAGCCGCACCTGCGAGGCAAGGACTGCAGGAGCGATCTCGCACCTGCGACTGGGCAACCGCACCTGCGGTCACACCATATCAGGTGCACCAACAACTGCTTCAGCTGGTTTTTGGCCTCGTTTGATTCCCGAGTGGCACCTGGGCCCACCCGATCCCCGGTCCAAATATACCAACAAGTCCCAAATCATAATACGAACTCGATCAAGCCTTTGGAACACATAAAACAACGCTAAAACTCAAAATCACACCTTAAAACCCTTAGAATCAAACTTATGAACTTTAAGTTTCTTGAATTCGCTAACAATGCGCCGAATTGACCTATACTACTCGGAATGACCCCAAATTTTGCGAGCAAGTCATGAATGACATTACGGAACTATTCCCCGTCTCATAATTCTGTTTGGACCTCGATAACACAAAAACACGTCCCAAATTGCAATATGAACTTAAGGAAACTCTTATTTCGCTATTGGGCGCCGAAACACTCCCGGGTCATCCAAAACCCATTCCGAACATACGCCCAAGTCCGAAGTCATCATATGAAGCTACCGGAACCGTCGAAACTCAATTCCGAGGTCGTTTACTCAAAATGTTAGCCGAATTCAAACTTGGCCTTAAAGGCCAACCTTAAGGAACCAAGTGTTCCTATATCACTCTAAGACTTCCGAATCCCGAACCACCCTTCCCCGCAAGTCATAGATCCCAATAAGCCGCTATGGGAAGTTTCATTTTGGGGAACGGGTTCCGACAACGCAAAAGGACCGGTCGGGTCATTACATTCTCCACCTCTTAAAAAAACCTTCGTCCTCGAACGAGTCTAGAATCATACCTGAAGTGCTGAATAAGTGTGGATATCTGCTCTGCATGACCTCCTCGGACTCCCAGCTTGCCTCCTCAACTAGGTGGCCCCTCCACTGGACCTTTATGGCAGAAACTCTCTTGGACCTCAACTGGCGATCCTGTCTATTAGTAATAGCAACTGGCTCCTCCTCGTAGCCCAACCTCTCATCCAACTGAATAGTGCTGAAATCAACCACGTGAGAGAAGTCGGCGTGGTACCTCCGGAGCATGGATACATGAAAGACCGGATGAAATCATGACAAACTGGGAGGTAAAGCTAGCTCAAAAGCAACCTCCCCAACTCGCCTCAACACATCGAAGGGACCTATAAACCTCGGGCTCAGCTTGCCCTTCTTTCCGAACCTCATAGTACCCTTCATCGGCGAGACATTTAACATGACCTTATCTCCCTCCATAAATGATACATCACGCGCTTTTTGATCCGCGTAACTCTTCTGCCTGGACTGTGCTGTGCGGAGCCTCTCCTGAATCAACTTCACTTTCTCCAAAGCATACCTCACTAGGTTGGTGCCATATAACTTAGCCTTGCCAGGCTCAAACCACCCGATAAGAGAACGACATCGCTGACCATACAAAGACTCAAGTGGTGCCATCTCAATGCTGGACTGATAACTATTATTGTAAGCAAACTCGGCCAAAGGCAAGAACTGGTCCCACTGACCTCCGAAGTCAATCACACATGCCCTGAGCATGTCCTCCAATATCTGAATTGTCCGACTGACTATTAGTCTGAGGGTGAAATGTTGTGCTAAGATCTATCTAGGTACCCATCTCACTATGCAATGCTCTCAAGAAGTGAGAGGTGAAATGAGGACCTTCATCTGATATAATGGACACCGGCACACCGTGCAACTGGACTATCTCCCGAATGTAGATCTGTGCGAACGTCTCGGAAGTATATGTATTAGCCACTGGAATGAAATGCGCAGATTTGGTCAATCTATCCACAATGACCCAAACCGTGTCAACCTTCCGCAGAGTCCGAGGCAACCCAACCACGAAGTCCATGGTGATGCGTTATCACTTCCACTCCGGAATGGGCATCTGCTGAAGTAGGCCTCCTGGCCTCTGGTACTCATACTTAACCTGCTGGCAATTAAGACACCTAGCCACATACTCCACAATGTCCTTCTTCATCCGCCTCCACCAGTAATGCTGCTTCAAATCACGATACATCTTCGTAGCACCAGGATGAACATAATATCGAAAACTGTGTGCCTCCTCTAGAATCCTCCCTCTCAGGCCATCGACATTAGGAACACATAAACAACCCTGAATTCTCAGAACACCAACCAATAGTAACCTGCTTGAACAAGTGCTGCAAGCTGCGGTGTTCTGTATAAACCTCACAGGACACCCCATACAAGTAGTGCCTCCAAATCTTATGAGCATGAACAATCGACACCAACTCTAAATCGTGCACATGGTAATTCTTCTCATGAACCTTCAGCTGCCGCGAAGCATAAGCAATAACTCTCCCTCCCTGCATCAACACACACCCCAAGCCAACGCGCGAAGAATCGTAATACACTGTATACATCCCCGAACTGGAAGGTAATACCAGAACTGGTGCTGAGGTTAATACTTCCTTGAGCTTCTGAAAGCTTGCCTCACACTCATCGGACCATCAAAATGGGGAATTCTTCTGAGTCAATCTAGTCAATGGAGCTGCAATAGGAGAGAACCCCTCCACAAATCGGCGATAATAGCCTGCTAGGCCCAAAATGCTCCTGACCTCTGTAGCTGAAGTAGGACACGGCCAACTCTGAACTGCCTCAATCTTCTGAGGATCAACCTTGATACCCTCTTCGGATACCACATTCCCCAAGAATGCCACGGAATCCAACCAGAACTCACACTTGGAGAACTTGGTATATAGCTTATGTTCTCGCAAAGTTTGGAGCACAACTCTCAAATGCTACTCGTGCTCCCCCAGGCTACGTGAGTAAATCAAAATGTCATCAATGAAGACAATGAAAAAGGAATCAATATAAGGCCTGAACACTCTGTTCATCAAGTCCATGAATGCTGCTGGGGCATTAGTCAAGCCAAAGGACATTACCAGGAACTCATAGTGGCCATACCTCATGCGAAAATCCGTGTTCGGAACATCTGAGGCCCGAATCCTCAACTGATGATATCCCGATCTCAAATCAATCTTAGAAAACACCTGAGAACCCTGCAACTGGTCAAACAAATCATCGATGCACGGCAAAGGGTACTTGTTCTTAATGGTGACCTTTTCAACTGGCGGTAATCAATACACATCCGCATGGACCGATCCTTCTTCTTCACAAATAAAACTGGAGCACCCCACGACGATACACTCGGTCTGATGAACCTCTTAGCCAACAACTCCTCAAGATGCTCCTTCAACTCCTTCAAATCTTTCGGAGCCATACGGTACGGAGGAATAGATATTGGCTGGGTGCCTGGAGCTAAATCAATGCAGAAATCAGTATCACAATCCGGAGGTATGCCCGAAAGGTCTGAAGAAAATACATCAGCAAACTCTTGAACAACTGACACTGAATCAATGATCGGCGAAACGGCAGTGATGTCCCGCACATAAGCAAGATAGGCCAGGCAACCCTTCTCGACCATATGTCGAGCCTTCATCAATGAAATAACCCGGCTGGCTGCACTAACTGAGGAACCTCTCCACTCCAGCCTAGGCGAATCAGACATGGCTAAAGTAATTGTCTTGGCATGGAAATCTAGCATGACATGATAAGGAGATAGCCAATTCATGCCTAAAATAACCTCAAAATCAACCATGTCGAGCAATAAGAGATCTGCTCGAGTCTCAAACCCGCAGAATGTAACCATAAAGGACCGGAAAACCCAGTCTACCACCACAGAATCGCCCATAGGAGTGGACACACATATAGGAGAACCCAAGGACTCACGAGGGACATCAAGAAAATGAGCAAATAAGACCGAAACATAGGAATAGGTGGATCCTGTATCAAATAACACTGATGCCTCTCTACCACATACTATAATAATACCTATGATCACGACGGCTGAGTCCACTGCATCTGATCTGGCCGGAAAAACATAGAATCTTGCTGGAGCACCGGAAGACTGAGCCACGCCAGAATGAACAGGAGCTGGCTGACCTCCCCCTAACTGGCCTCTACCTCTAGGACAACCCCTACCGACCTGTCCCCCACCTCTAGGTGGCCTGACGGCTGGTGCTGGACCTATAGGCTGATAATCCTGCTGCACTACTTTGCCCCGAAACCTGGGATAATGCCTCTTCATATGACCTAGATCCCCACACTCATAACAACCTCCGGGTATCATAGCCTGCTGCCCCGAAGAGGAGCCCTGAATGGCCAGAGAGCGATGTGTACTCTCTGGCATAGCACTGAAGTAGGGACTGGGGAATCTCGGATAACTGGAATAACCACTGGGTGAACTCTGAATGGCTGGAGGGCGGTAGGAACGCTATGGCATGGCGCTGAAATGAGGCCTCGCTGGAACACCTCGAGGAGGTGGTGGGGGTGAATATGGAGGCCTGGTAGGCTAACCTCTACCGAACTAACCTCTGCCCCTAACAGGGGCCCATCTGAAATCCCTGGAGAATCTGGCTCTCTTGTCCTGCTGACCCTGCTCTCTGCCTCTCGATCGATAGTCCTCAATCCGACGAGCTATCCAGACCACAAGCTGATAGGGAGTCCCCATCTCCACCTCTCGGGCCATGTTGACCCTAATACCGGAGTGCAGCCCTGCTACAAATCTCCGTACTCTCTCGGCATCAGTAGGTAATATCATGAGTGCGTGGCGAGACAACCCTTAGAATCTAGCCTCATAATCTGTCACTGACATCTGTCCCTGCTCCAGCTGCTCAAACTGATATCGCAGCTCTTCCCTCTCAGAGGGTGGGATATACCTGTCTAGAAACATCTGAGTGAACTGCTCCCAGGTGATAGAAGGACAATCTGCTGGCATGCTGAAAATATAGGACTGCCACCATCTGCGAGCTCTGCCCTCTAACTGGAAGGTAGTGAAGTCCACTCCATAGGACTCTAATATCCTCATATTGTGCAACCTGTCCCTGCACCTATCAAAAAGATCCTGGGCATCCTCGCCTCGCTCACCCCCAAGACTGTAGGGTGCAATCGAGTCCATCTATCCAATAAATTTTGCAGATTGCCGTCTGCGGCTGGTCTGGCTCAGGTGCTGCTGCTACATGCTGGACCCCACCCACGAGCAGTGTACCCGGGGTATGATGTAATGCTACTGCCTGACCTGCAGCCTGCGGTAGGAGTCTGGGCCCCCCTCCCGCCTGAGATGTGGCAGGATCTGCTGGAAATAAACCAGCCTGGGACATTGTGTCCATAAACCGCATCATACGACCCATGATCTCCTAGAAGCCTGACGCCGTCATAAAGTCCACTTGAGCAGGACTTGCTGGGGGAACCTCACCCTGCTCCTCTATAGTAGGATCCTATGGTGGTGGTGCAACAGGAATAGCTCTGGGACGCCCTCGTCCCCTACCTCAGGCCGGTGCCCTCCCTCGGCCTCTGCCACGACCTCGAACAACGGGGGTAGCGACCCCTCCTTGGTTTGTAACATCAGGATGCACGCGTCTTCACCATCTGTGAGAGAATAGAAGAATGAGATTTGGTAAACCATCGGCTGCACGATAGAATAAAAATAAGGAGAGGTTTTCCTAACACCCTATAGCCTCTCGAAGATAAGTACAGACGTCTCCATACTGATCTGCAAGACTCTACTAGGTTTGCCTGTGACTTGTGAGACCTACGTAAACCTAGAGCTCTGATACCATGTTGTCACGACCCAAAATACTAACTCAAGTCGTGATGGCGCCAACCACTGGGGTTAGGAAATCCCACACTCAGATTACTAAGGATTTTCCCATATTTGATTAAACATCCCAACACGTGCCAAGTTTTAAAGTTCAAAATATTAATTGAAAGAGATAATAAGCCATTTTAACCAAAAGCAGTCATAAAGAGGCGTGAGCCAATATATATATACAGACCCGCGAACCATAATAACTGATACGTGTGTGCCAGGAACTAGTGTCACAAGTCCTATGGGCATACTAACAGAATATACAAAAGATATAATATAACTGTCCCTCTGTTTGGAAGAAATAGACAGGAATAACAAAAGAACTCCATGGTGCTTCCGAGGATCGTCAGGAGAAGAAGCTCACCGTGAAGTCAGGTCCAACTATGATCAGAATCGAGCTCCGGTCTGATAACCAGATGCACCAGCCTCAGAACCTGTACAATTAAGTACAGAAGAGTAGCATGAGTACATAAACAAATAGGTACCCAGTGAGTATCACGCCTAACCTCGAAGAAGTAGTGACGAGAGGTCCACTTGACACTTACTAAGGTCCAAAAAAATGATTAAACAAGATATAATATCAGTAACAAACATACGAGGATGATAGAAACAATAAACACTAAAAATAACAGTAATTCAAATAAATATTGGAAGTAAATATACAATTACTACTTCATTATTCTATTTTTTTATTTCCCTTAAAATGTCTGACCACTCAATAACCATAAAAAGAATCATTAACAATTTAGCACGCATACAGGATAATGACAACTGGCCTGAGCCATCTAATGATCATATATGTGCACTGCCAAGGGTCGAACGGCCCGAACCATAATATATCTTTCAATCTCGCCGTGACGTACGTCCCACTCCCATGAGAGTGGGAGAAATAACACTCCGCTCGCGGAATGTAAATTGCAAAGCGGTCACATGCACATACAATCCACACAACATTCTTCATAAATTACTTTTCAGTGAACAATTCCTTTAAAATTCTCAAATTCCATGATCTCAGGGGAACAAATACGCATATAACATTAATTCATCAAGCATATAGTTCATTTCAAGGAATAACACAAGGCATGGTGTAGGCCTAACTACCCGGACATAACAATAATAGCCGCTACATACGGACTCTCGTCACTTTGTGCGTACGTAGCCCCCACAAACATTAGCACATAGTCATTTAAATCACCTAGGGGGACATTCCCTCTTACAAGGTTAGAAAGGAGACTCACCTCGTGTCGAACCTACTCCCCGGATCAAGAACGCGCCCGAAACTCCAAACTCTACACCCACGGACTTGAGACTAGCCAAATGTTATACAAATATATCAATTTATATTCAAAAGTATGGAATTCTCCTATTTACTTAGTTATTTTACCTTACTTTGAAAAATCCTAAAATACACCCCAGGGCCTGCATGCTCGGATTCCGGAAATTTTGAAGGAATCAACTACCCTTAACCTAAGGATCATTAATATGTGATTTTTGTATGATTTTATGGCTAATTAACGGGTAGTTCTCTAAATTTTCATAAAGCCCTAGGTTACTACTCAAATCCTTGATTTTTCACTAATTAGGTAGTTAATTCAACTAGGAATTCATGCATTAACTAACTTTAGGGTAGAATTAACTTACCTTTTTAGTAGCTAGGTCGTGGAGCTCTTTCCCAAGCTTTCAAGGTCTCTAATGGAGGAAGAAAATGGGGTGAAATGAAATAATCCCGTGTTTTAAAGAACTTATTGCCTACTGTGGTTCCGCACTTGCGGCTCAAGGACCGCACCTGCGGTCTCGCGCCTGCGAGAAAAGACTCGCACCTGCGGAAGAGGGGCAAGGGGCCTGGGCTCGCACCTGCGGAGAGGAGCTCGCCTGCGGCTCCGCTCTTGCGGATATTATCCGCATCTTCTAGAAATGGGCAGCCTCACCTGAAGCCGCACCTGCGAGGCAAGGATCAGGAGCGGTATCGCACCTGCGACTGGGCAACCGCACCTGCGGTCACACCAGATCAGGTGCACCAACAACTGCTTTAGCTGGTTTTTGGCCTCGTTTGGTGCCCGAGAGGCACCTGGGCCCACCCGATACCCTGTCCAAATATACTAACAAGTCCCAAATCGTAATACGTACTCGCTCGAGCCTTCGGAACACCCAAAATAATGCTAAAACTCAAAATCACACATGAAAACCCCTAGAATCAAACTTAGGAACTTTAAGTTTCTTGAATTTGCTAACAATGCCCGGAACTGACCTATACTATTCGGAATGACCCCAAATTTTGCGAGCAAGTCATGAATGACATAACGGAACTATTACCGGTCTCAGAATTCTGTTTGGACCTCGATAACACAAAAACACGTCCCAAACCACAATATGAACTTAAGGAAACTCTTATTTCGCTATTGGGCGCCGAAACGCTCCTGGATCATCCAAAACCCATTCCGAACATACGCCCAAGTCCAAAATCATCATATGAAGCTACCGGAACCGTCAAAACTCGATTTCGTGGTTGTTTACTCAAAATGTTGACCAAAGTCAAACTTGGCCTTAAAGGCCAACCTTAAGGAACCAAGTGTTCCTATATCACTCTAGACACTTCTGAATCCCGAACCACCCATACCCGCAAGTCATAAATCACAATAAGCCGCTATGGGAAGTTTCATTTAGGGGAACGGGGTCCGATAATGCAAAACGACCGGTCGGATCGTTACAGGTTGCCTCCCACCAAGTGCCGCATTTAACATTGTGGCACGATGCGAATCAACTTTACCAATTTTCTCACCACTTGGACAATATGAATTGAGCACCTAACTTAGACTCAAGCTTGTGAACACAAACAATGGGGGGGGGGGTGGTGGTGGTAAGTAGATGATAAAGCCACACATTAATTTTTTTATTTTGCATTTCTTGGCTTTCTTGTGAGGAATGCTATTTTTTCTTTCTTGAATATGTAAATTGCAAAATGTATGGCTCTTGTTTTTCTTCTTTGCAATTACAATGGATTCGCACGGCTCAATTCCCATATCACCATGCAATTCCAAAGTTGAAAAATGCTTGGAATGTTACCTCAATCCTTCAAATTGCAATTCTTCCCGGATTTTGACATCCTCTTCTTCCCCCGGGCTAGAGTCAATCTCAACCATATTTTCAATTACGCCGGTTGACTCTAATTCCATATTTTTTTTGGCATCGCTAACAAGCATGGAGTCGGTTGGCGGATGTTTAATTCTTGACTCCTGAAAATAAAGCTCACTTTCTTCCTTGAAGTTGGACTCTTCTTGACTGCTTTCCTTAGTCTCAAATTGATAGGCATAATGAGCCTAAATCAATAATTTCATTTGATCTTCCAAAGTGCGAATAGTCTCATGATTTTGATGTAGTGCTTGTTTTAAGTCCACGAGTGCCAAGTTTTGCTTCTCCTCAATTTCAAGAATGGCCTCCAATATGAGCATCATCCTCTCATTTTGAGCATTTGAGAGTTCTTCTTGATTTGGATCAAGTGCCAAAGGAGGATTCTCGGCTTCAACATCTAAGGAAGGTTCTTGGCTATTCTTGATTTCCAAGGCTTTTTGGGCCTCTAAAGCTTCTAGCCGTTCTCCCATTTGTAAGTTCAACCTTTCAAGCGACAAATTATTTTGGAGACTATTTTCCAAAAGCTCCTCCAAGGAATTTTGCTCTTTGTTTCCTCCTTCAAGTAGGCATTCCACCATGAACTTAAACTCTCTATTTTGACCATGCTCAATTTCTTCCACTATGCTTGTCATCACAAAAAGTAGAATCATCATAGAAGGGCATTGGTAAAGGGAAGGACAAATAAGCACAATAATCCCAATGACTATATTGACGACCACATGCCGCGCCGCTTTTTCTCGCGAAATCGGGTTTCGACACGTGACAACTCTTTTAAAGGAAGGATATTAAAAGAGAGAGCCGCCACCTAACGGATTAAGGTGCGTTAGGCAACCTATTTGCAAATGACTCGGGATTACTAGTTTGCGTCACCAAATATCGGGTAAGGGCTCAAATTACCTTGAGTAGAAGGTTTTAGGCACTCCTCGAGGTCCACAACAGTGGGTCCCGGTCGAACTCGAATGATATGAATTAGTCTAAGAGAAAAGAAACACTTGGATAGATAAAAGAATTACTTTAAACATAAATAGGGGGTCCTAAGATTTTTAGCTTAAAGGATCACCCCGTGCAATATAAATAATACTCCGTAACTCCCTCAAGACAGGGTGTTACTCATATTATTCAGCGGGCACCGACTATCATCTCCTGCTACCCGATTCTAAGTCGTTTACCTAAAGCTCTCTAGTCAATTCTAAGTCGTACCTTATGCGTGGACTACCCATCCCAGGCCTATGGTCCAGGAGGCATTTGGACCTCTATTTCAGGGTGGTTCTAGACCTTAACTTAGGCTGTTAAAAAAAGAAAATAAAAAATGACATACAAAAAACAGTTTAGGACTTTCAAATAGAAGCAAGTATGGACTCAAGTTAGCCTCCACATTTAGACATCATATGCTGGTTAACATTTTGACTGATTTTAATTAATTAATAGTAGAATCCTATAGGCAAGATCTCTATGTGATATTAAACAAATGAGCAGGCAGTCATGCGCAAAGCCAGTTTCTTAGTGCGATTGCCAAAAACTACATAAGTTTGCCTACTGTTTTTTAGCATAATGAGATTAAGATTATTAGCATGATATCTAGGCGTTTTATGCGATAATAAATAGTGGCAATCAGAGAAACATATCCAGAATTACTTTTTTTAATCCTATAGGCATGCTTTCTAGTGAGGGTAACAACACAGTGTTTGGAAACTTATGAATAAACGGGCGGAAATGATAAATAAATTGATTCAAACTTATAGGCATGCTTTCTACAATTAATCCAATTTTATATCCTATAGACATGATTTCTATAAATCGTGAACAGAACAGTATAAAATAGGATTTTGCACATATATTGAATCATACCATTTCCTATAGGCATGGTCTCTAACAAGCAAAAATAGAACATCATTGAACCAAGCATTGAACCTATGGGCATGGTTGCTAGCATGTGATGACTGAACATAATAAGGTACCTATAGGCGTGGTTTCTAACATACAACATTTAAGCAGACAGTATTGAACCTATAGGCAGGATTTCTACCCAACTTTATTGCAAATGTAAAATAAAAATCCCTTCACAATTTCACTAACACCCCAGAATTGTTATTACAAATAATTATTACAGACCATAATTGAATGTGGTAAATTACAAAATAGATATAACTATAGGGAGCCTACATCAGGTCCAAATACGCCTGAACATGCTAAGCTTTCAAATCACAACAACTCCAAAATCTCATGCTCATAAATACAAAATAACCAGTTGTTGAGAGATTCACCCATTGGACATATATCAAGGATGAGCATACAGAACCCAGGACCCTAGTGTGTTAGAGTTCCCAAGGGCCTCAAGAGCCTAGGACAGTGCCCACACTAGGGAGGCTGATCAGAAATAATTCAGGGAAAGACTAGGGACCAGGTCCTAGAGTGTCAGAGTTCACAAGCGTCTCACATGAACCCTGAGCAATGCTTACACTAGGGAGGTCAAAGGACGAAACCCAAGTAACCTTGGCTTTCAGCCGGCTAAGAATAAGTATTCAGAAGGAGCAGGGGAGTAGAATGGGATTAGGGGATCCACTGAAGGACAAAATCACATATACAAACAAATAACAGACATGCTTGAACTTAGGCAGACTTAGTCAAGTTTCAGGAAATAAACTCAATCACGTGCTAACAAGTCAAGTCATAAGATAGATTTATAGTGATAACGGAGGATCCAGATTAGGCTAAGTGCAGAAACTAGTGTCATAGGAAGAAACCAATTAGCAATAGATCATGACAGGCTAAAAACTAATTAGGGTAGTTATTAAAGGTGTCAAAGAAAACAAGATCAAACAGGTCACATTATAGTAGATTCAAAATACAAAATTGTAATTATATTAATGCATACATCTATACATAGTTAACTATTCTATAACATGGTATATGAGAACATGTTCAAATAACAAACTTAAACTTCAAGAGGTTACTATTAGTGACATATGGGTTAAGCAGAATTGAATTAACAGACTCAATGTAGATTTAAGCATGTCTCAAACTACAAAATGTAATAGCATAACATAGTCTAATTGAAGTAACACATTAACAAAAATCAGAATGAAATAGCAAAGGTCTGATAACTCACCAGTTAAGATTAAGCAAGGAAAAAGAAAATACGACGATATTGTGAATATCACCAAACAAAGCAGAAACTTAACAATTTCTGGCCTTGGCTTTCAGCCGGCCAGAAATCAGAATACAGAACAAGTTTTATTCAAGAACGAAAAGAAAAAAGCCTTAGTTTTTGTAGTGTTCTTAAGGAATTTTTCAAACTTCAAACTTAATCAAAGGGGAGTGGGGAGGGGTTTAAATAGTGTAAGAACTGAACACATAAACATGAAAATAATTATTCAACACTAAAAAGGCAAGCACTTAAATCAGTAAGGAAGAAATATTTGAAACCCTAGTTTTAGGTAAAAATACACAAAATGGGCAGAAAATAAAAGGTAAAGAATCCCATATTGCATAAAATGAACATAGACAGGAAATTATTCAAAAGAGCACACAAAATCGAACCAGATTTGGTTCGATTAAAAAGGATCTGAAACCCTAATTTAGGGCAAGTAAAAGAAATCGACAGAAATAGGCCTATTCTCACATAATAAGACGAATATAGACAAGATAGTACTCAAAATAAAAGCTTGAACCAGTTTTGGTTCGAATCAAAAGAGAATCTGTAAACCCTAACCTTAGGGTTAAGTACGAATCAGCAAAATACCAACAAATTGGGCTCACACGACACAAAATAACGTGTGTGGACTTAATGTCGTCCAGATTCAAGAGATGAAGATCGATTAGGACATAATCAAAGTGGGGTACTTTCCATGTTTAGGCAAGTACTAAGTAATATCGTAAAGAATCAACAAATAAAGGAAATATGTCAAAATGGTAAGTAAATGGGAAGAAAATCACATTAGGAACGGAATTGGGGGAGTATTTTGGAGAGGCGGCAGGCTAGGGTTCTTCAGAAGAGAGGAGTAGAGAGGTGGCGGATTAGGGGAAATGGGGTTAGGGTTTAGGAGATGGGGATATAAGGAAAGCGAGGGGGGTGTTTATGAGCCGTTGATCATTTTTTATCAACGGCTGGGATTTGAGCGAGGATGGGTCGGGTTTAATTGAATGGGTAAGGGTACTGGGCTAGGAGTATTGGGCTTGGAAAATTAATTGTAGAATTAGGGCCAGATTTTAAATACCAATTTAATAAATAAATAACTTATAAAAATAATAGATAAATAAAAAAAATATTATTTGTGCATGAAAATGCTTAAAAACAACTACTTAACATTATAAAAATACAAAAGGTTATTTTTTGCATAAATAATATAATTATAAGTACATATGGGCTATTATTGTAAAATGTGCAATTTAGCCTTAAAAGCGCAAATGTAATTATAATAAATATACTAAAAATATTTAAAAATGAATGTGGATGTAAATGATAAGCTTAATGATAAAATCATCATAAAAATAATTTTTAAGGTAATTAATAGCTATTTATATAATAAAATACAGAAATAAATTAATTTTAAGCCTTTGAATTATAAAAAAATATAAAAAATACTTGTATATTCTTGCATATCGACTGATGATGCATATGCACTACTTTTAAAGTGTGTGTGTGTATATATATATATATATATATATATATATATATATATATATATATATATATATTAGAAATATGAGGGAAAAATTGGGTATCAACACCCACTTATAAAAAATACTCCACTCATAGGTTTGAAATTGTGCGCACAATCTGCCCCCGGGAGAATGTAAACAATTTTTCCATGAGTGTGGTCCTCCACAATAAGGATAAGGGTCATCAAAGTATGAACAACTACCATCCGACCAATTTTCATTATATGATGCCATTTTTCAAAAACTAAGAAAACAAACAAGAAAACAAATAAGAAGATAAACAAAGATAAGAAAATAATTACACAAATATTCACAAGTTTTTACCAAATCACTTACACTTACTTCTCTAACAACCTAAATACGCCAAATTATTCCCCGGCAACAACGCCAATTTTGATAACGCCCAAATTCATTACTAAAAAGTAAATAGACATGGTCGCATGCAATATAATTTACCCAACTATGAGTCGGGGTTGAATCCCACAGAGAATAATATGTAGAGAATTAGGCGTGTAAGAGAATTATTACTTATTATGCTAAGCCAAACACTTATGTGATTGTGAAAATATTATAGCTAAATGCGAGAATATAAACTAACCTAGAAAGCAAGTAAAATGATCAATGGCTACAAGCATGAATGCATTGAGAATTACACTCAAGTAACGATCCAATGTATTTCACGATTTTATAAATACGAGCGAGTTTATGTTACTTAGCCTCGGGTAATAAGTCTATATAGCTTCTTCCGAAGACTAACAAGACCTAATTGAATTATCCCTAAAACAATTAAGATATTAAGCACACCCGAATATGGCTACAAGTAGTTTAATCCTATCCCTAGGTAGAATCTATAAAGTGAGGGTTAATGCATCAAGTTCTTGTTAACTAATCTTTCCCAACCCTAAATTATATTTTTCAAAATCAATTCGAAGTTAATGGCTGAGTCTAGGGTTAGCTAATCCCTTTGGAAACATTAAAAAATAAGAATAATTAAAGAAAAAATAACTCACTTCATGATAAATAAAAATCGTTCAATACATAAGCGTAACAAGATATTTAAAACACACTTTGAATATGAATATTTTCATAAACAATATTCAAGTGTTGGAAAAAATACTACATACTTAGATATACAATACAAAGCAAAAAATGAAGAAACAAACATAAATGGGTAAGGAATTCTATACCAAAAGCTTCAAATCTTCAAGACCCAAGTGTGTGCGCAAGAACCCTAGCTCCAAAACTTGTGTTCTCTTCTCAAAAATATGTCAAAGATGTCCTAAGACTGCCAACGATCTGCTAGGTCGTGTATTATGGCTTGGGGGTCAAAATTTTGAAATTCCAGAACTGCCAATTTTTCCGCCCATTTCTTTATCGCGTTCACGATCCATCCTCCGCGTTCGTGAAGGTATGGCTTCTGCAGCTTCGCATTCGCGAAGGTTTGGCTTCCTGCTATTTCGCGTTCACGAAGGGTAATTCACTGGGCAGATTTCCATTCTTCATTTTAGCTCTTTTGGCTCGTTTTCACTTGGTTTCTTCACGGTCACTTCTAAATCACATAAAACATGTAAAATAGAAGTAAATGAAAATTAACACATGATTTTATCAACCGAACACAGCAAAATCAAAGATTAAAGACGAGATAAGTTGGTAAAATACCCACTTATCAGCTGCCTCTTGATCCTAGTTGCTTTAGAATTTTAATCGGCTCCTGTATATTTCAAACAGATGATGTAATTTATTTTATATCAACATTGTAAATTTTAAATCTTAGAAGCTCATAATTTTGTCACGACCCCAAATCCTAACAGGTCGTGACGGCGCCTATCGTGGAATTAGGCTAGCCAACTATCACATAACTACCCATCCGTTCTATTATAATGTTTCAATAATCAATAACAAGCAATAACAAAGAATAAAATAATTTCTTTAAGTCTTTACGCCCCAATAATAATCTAACATTCTAAACAATCCTCCCAAGACCGGAGTCAATGATCACGAGCATCTAAGAAATAAAACTAACTCTGCTAATGTCTTAATAAATGCCTATGAAATAAATACTAATACTAATAACGGAAAGGAAATGGAGAAGCTGCGAACGCTGAACAGCTACCTCGAAATCCCGTAAGCTGCTGATACGAATGAAGGTAGCTACTGCTCCGAACCGGTACCTGTATCTGTGCACATAGGCATAGGGAGTAATGATGAGTACGCCAACTTAGTAGTAATGAAAATAAATCACAGTCTGAGAATAAGAAACACACAACACAAAACACCAATCCACAAAAAAAATAAAACATCAAGTCTCAATACAGTATGCATAAGTTCGAAAACCAGTTTCCATAAAATCCTTTTGAAACAAGTATATTTTCAATATATCTCAGTAAAACTCTGAGTAATATCAGTTTGAAAAATGAAGTGAATCATAGTCAAAACTCAGTAACATATCATCATAAAACTGCCCCTCGAGTCATAATCATCACTCGTAACAATTTCCCTCAGCACCTCACCATCACTCAGTATCAGCCCCATGGGAAACCTCACAGTCACTCATGCCTCCCAGTCACTCATCACTCGACACTCGCAGTCAGTAGGTACCTGCTCTCATTGGGGGTGTGTACAAACTCCGGAGGGGCTCCTACAACCCAAGCACTATAACAAGCCACATCATTGCATAAATCACTCACAATATTGGACCTCAGCCTCCCTCGTATCATAACATCCTCACAATATTGGCCCGCAACCTCACTCAGTCAGACACTCTCAACATGCCACTCGGGCCATCATTATACCGGGTTCTCGACCCAAAACAGTGTTTCATTTTTCAAGAAATAATACCAAAATACTCTAAGTGTCAAAACAATTATCAAGAAAAGACTGAGTGGAAATCATAACATATCAAGTGAGGAAAATAGTAAAAACAGCCGCCAAGGGGTAACCAGATCGGCACTAGGCCCCAAACATGGCTTGAATCCCAAATTATATCAAAATATATCAATACTATTAAGCATAGGCTTTAAAATCGGGTTCGCAACTCAATAGTTGCCTAAAAAGGAATATGTTTCCAAATTTCCAATCTTTGCATTCCAAAATAAGGTTTCATACCCTCAGGATAGGATTTGAAGACATTACTTACCTCAAACTAGCCCGAAAAGCTACTCTGCAACCCGCTTTCCTCTTGAATCAACTTTCGAGCTCTCCAAATCTATAAAGATTAGATCTTTATCATCAAATGCTAAAGGAATGAATTCCAATTGAAAAGTACCAATTTTAGCATAAAACTTGAATTTAGACAAAAGACGATCCCTGGGCCCGCATCTCGGAACTCGACAAATTTTATACCGAAATTTTCTTCATCCTCTCACGAGTCCGTACATATAAAGAACGCTTAAATCGAAGTTCGTTTGACCCCACAAATCGACCCCTAAAGGTCTCATAATCTAAAACCTTAACTCCACCTTTTTCTACTGATTTTCATGAATTTAACACTGATATTAAGGTCTTTAATCACCTACAATCGAGTTAATGAGTCCAAAAAGCTTACCTCAATGATGCACCAACGTTTCCCTCTTCAAAATCCCTTAAAAACCTCGGAACCCGCACAACAATGGTGGAAAAAGGGTTAAAATTCGTGAAGTCTCCTTTTTATATTTTCTGCCTAGGTATTTCCGCACCTGCGGCCTTATTAGCGCACATACAAACTCGCACTTGCGGTCAAATCAACCGCACCTACGACTTTTCATTAAACCGATCAAACTCCGCACCTGCGGCTCCACTTCCGCACCTGCGACCTCGCAGGTGCGGTCAAGTGCCCGCATCTGCGATGCTCTCCTGGGCTGGCTCAATATCGCACCTGCGGAGCCTTCTGCGCTCCTGCGGTTCCGCTCCTGTGATCAAACATTCGCAGGTGCGGAAACAACAGTGAATTCACACCAACAGCTGTTTGCTGTAAATTTTCAACTCTGAACTTCCCGTTAACTATCCGAAATCAATCCCGAGCCCCTCGGGACCCCAACCAAATATACCAACATATCATATATGATCATTCAAACTTACTTGCTCTCCCGAAAAACTAAAAATAACATCAAAACACCAAAATCACATCAAATTCAAGCCTAAGAACTTTGAAATTTCTAAAATCCACCAACGATGCCGAAACTATCTAAAACAATTTCGATTGACCTGAAATTTTGAAGTTCCAAATGACATTACTAACCGGTTCCAGCTGTCGGAACTCCATTCCGGACACGATAGTATTTCCACTGCCGACAGGAAATTACCAAAAACTAATTTTCGCCAATTCAAGCGTAATGCTACACCGCTCGTCACAAAATTATTCCGAACACATTCCTAATTTCCAAGTCACCTAACGAAGCTATCTGAGCCATAAAATCCGCATTCCGAGGTCGTTTACCAATAAGTCAACTCTTAGTTGACTTCTCCCACTTTAAGGCTATTCTTAAAGACTAAGTGACTAAATTCTCATTATAATTATTTCGATTCCGAGCTTACTAACTCTAACACATCAAGAATTGTTTAACTAAGCTATGAAGAGGCAATAACAGTAAATATAAATGCACATTCTACATAACGACCGACCGGGTCGTTGCATTCTCCCCCTCTTAAACAAAAGTTCATCCTCGAACGGGTCGGGCTGGTCCCCTAACTCCACCACGGCCTCGGCCCCTTGTGGTTCTGGCTGGTGTCTGGTCACCCTGATCGGTATTGCGTGTCCTCACCATCTGTGAGAGAATGAAAAGACATGAGTTTAGATTTCAAGAACAAATAGATTGGCACGAAAGATTTCAAGAAAATGAGATTTTTCCTAAGAGTTCTGCAGCCTCTCGAAGATAAGTACAGACGTCTCCGCACCGATCCACAAGACTCTACTGAACCTGCTCATGACTGTTGAGTCCTATGTAACCTAGAGCTCTGATACCATCTTGTCACGACCCCAAATCCTAACAAGTCGTGATGGCGCCTATCGTGGAACTAGTCTAGCCAACTATCACATAACTAACCATCCGTTCTATTATAATGTTTCAATAATCAATAACAAGCAATAACAAAGAATAAAATAATTTCTTTAAGTCTTTACGCCCCAATAATAATCTAACATTCTTAACAATCCCCCCAAGACTTGAGTCAATGATCTAGAGCATCTAAGAAATAAAACTAACTCTGCTAATGTCTTAATCAATGTCTATGAAATAAATACTAATACTAATAACGGAAAGAAAATGGATAAGCTGCGGACGCTGAACAACTACCTCGAAATCCCGTAAGCTGCTGAATACGAACAAAGACAACTGCTGCTCCTAATTGGTACCTGTATCTGTGAACAGAGGCACATAGAGTAATGATGAGTACGCCAACTCAGTAGTAATGAAAATAAATCACGGTCTGAGAATAAGAAACGCACACCACAAAACACCAATCCACAAAATAGTAAAACATCAAGTCTCAATACAGTATACATAAGTTCGAAAACCAATTTCCATAAAATCCTTTTGAAACAAGTATATTTTCAATATATCTCAGTAAAACACTCAGTAATATTAGTTTGAAAAATGAAGTGAATCGTAGTCAAAACTCAGTAAAATATCATCATAAAACTGCCCCTCAGGCCATAATCATCACTCGTAACAATTTCCCTCAACACCTCACCATCACTCAGCATCAGCCCCGCGGGCAACCTCACTGTCACTCATGCCTCCCAATCACTCATCACTCGGCACTCGCACTCAGTAGGTACCTGCGCTCACTGGGGGTGTGTACAGACTCCGGAGGGGCTCCTACAGCCCAAGCGCTATAACAAGCCACATCATGGCATAAATCACTCACAATATTGGCCCTCAGCCTCTCTCGTATCATAACATCCTCACAATATTGGCCTGCAGCCTCACTCAGTCAGACACTCTCAACATGCCACTCGGGCCATCATTATACCGGGTTCTCGACCCAAAACAGTGTTTCATTTTTCAAGAAATAATAGCAAAATACTTTGAGTGTCAAAACAATTATCAAGAAAAGACTGAGTGGAAATCATAACATATCAAGTGAGGAAAATAGTAAAAATAACCCCCAAGGAGTAAACAGATCGGCACTAGGCCCCAAACATCTCGCAGCCCAAATTATATCAAAATATATCAATACTATTAAGCATAGACTTTAAAATCGGGTTCGCAACTCAATAGTTTCCTAAAAAGGAATATATTTCAAAATTTCCAATCTTTGCATTCCAAAATCTTTGAAAGGATGCAAGGTCCGGGGTTTCATACCCTCAGGACAGCTAGCCCAAAAAGCTACTCTGCAACCCGCTTGCCTCTCGAATCAACTTCCGAGCGCTCCAAATCTATAAAGATCAGATCTTTATCATCAAATTATGCTAAAGGAATGAATTCCAATTGAAAAGTACCAATTTCAGCATAAAACCCGAATTTAGTCAAAACCCGATCCCTGGGCCCATGTATCGGAACTCAACAAATTTTATAGCAAAATGTTCTTTATCCTCTCACGAGTCCGTACAGATAAAGAACACTAAAATCGGAGTTTGTTTGACCCCTAAAGGTCTCATAATCTAAAGCCCTAACTCCACATTTTTCTACTGATTTTCATGAATTTAACACTGATATTAAGGTCTTTATCACCTAAAATCGAGTTAATGAGTCCAAAAAGCTTACCTCAATGATGCACCAACGTTTCCCTCTTCAAAATCTATCAAAAACCTCGGAACCCGCACAACAATGGTGGAAAAAGGGTTAAAATTCGCGAAGTCTTCTTTTAATACTTTCTGCCTAGGTATTTTCGCACCTGCGGCCTTATTAGTGCACCTGCAGACTTGCACCTGCGGTCAAATCAACCGCACCTGCGACTTTTCATTAAACCGATCAAACTCCGCACCTGCGTCTCCACTTCCGCACCTGCGACCTCCCAGGTGCGATCAAGTGTCCGAATCTGTGATGCGCTCCTGGGCTGGCTCAATCTCGCACCTGCGGAGCCTTCTGCGCTCATCCGGGCCCGCACCTGCGATCAAACATCCACAAGTGCGGAAACAACAGAGAATTCACACTAGCAGCTGTTTGCTGTAAATTTCCAACTCCGAACATCCCGTTAACCATCAGAAATCAATCTCGAGCCCCTCGGGACCCCAACAAAATATACTAACATATCATATATGATCATTCAAACTTAGTTGCACTGCCGAAACACTAAAAATTACATCAAAACACCAAAATCACATCAAATTCAAGCCTAAAAACTTTGAAATTTCTAAAATTCAACGATGCCGAAACTATCCAAAATAATTCCGATTGACCTGAAATTTTGGCTGACATATCCAAAATGACATTATGAACCGATTCCAACTGTCAGAATCCCATTCCGACCCCGATAGCCTAATTTCCACTACCGACCAGAAATTACCAAAAACCAACTTTCGCCAATTCAAGCCTAATTCTACATTGGTCCTCACAAAAGTATTCAGAACACATTTCTAAGTCCCAAATCACCTAGTGAAGCTATCCAATCCATAAAATCCGCATTCCAAAGTCGTTTGCTAATAAGTCAACTCTTAGTTGACTTCTCCCACTTTAAGGCTATTCTTATAGACTAAGTGACTAAATTCTCATTATAATTATTCTGATTCCGAGCCTACCAACTCTAACACATCAAGAACAGTTTAACTAAGCTACACGAGGAAATAACAGTAAAAATAAATGCAGATTCTACGTAACGACCGACCGGGTCGTTACAGATTTGTACTGCCAGTCTGTAGGGAATTGTATAAAATTTAGTTATATCATCTTTGATTCACTTCAGTTTTAATATATTATGTTATTTTGGTAATTATATTACCTAGTGGGTTGGGTTAGGTTCCATCACGGGGGTTTGGATTTTGGGTCGTGACATGGTGGTATTATAGATCTAGGTTCATAGGTTCTACGAGTCATGAGCAAGTGTCTAATAGTGTCTTGCGGATCAGTATGATGACGTCCATACCTATCTTCGAGAGGATATAGGGCATTTAAGATAAAGTTCACATCTTTCTTTCCTTATCGTGCGATATTGATTCATCTTGAAGCGTAACTCTTTGCATACGCATTTGTATGCGCACATGAGCGCTTGGTATCAACTGTGCATCGACGACTTGTGATTCCTTGGATGGGGTGCGATATGTGATTTATGTGTGCTGATGATGGGCTAGTCAGGAGGACTTGAGTCCGGGTTTTTACTGTAGCTCAAGCATGTGGATTTTTGTTGTTTGAGCACGTATTTTTGGACTTATAAGTCCAGTAGTGTCCCTATTAGTGGAATTTCTGGCTCGATGAGTGATTGTATGACTATATGATGAGTATGATATGACTGTGGGATGTGTTCGAATGGTTCGAGGGTATTGAAAGAGTTTGCTTGAGATGTAAATGGGACATTAGGTGTTTGATTTATGTCTTGATGTGACGTATAGTCTCGAGCCATGAGTTTATTAAAGGATCTTTCATGTTGTTTAACTGTGGAATGAATTAGATTTTCATAGGCTTGTCTTCAGACTTAGGAAGATTAAGTGATTGCGTAGTAGTTGTGGTTGTGAAATGGTATAGAGAGGTGTTAGTTTGAGTTTAAGGAGGTGGGTTATGACCTTCGGGGTAATCTACAAACGGGTGACCCTTATGATGGTTGTGTGGAGAGTTTCTTACTACTAGTGGGTTATGTGTGTTGCAATATGGTTTGGATTGCTCGAGGAAGTTGACCTGACTGTCACGAGGATGAATGCAATCTTGGTAGACGATTTGAGGTATTATATAGTTTGTGTTACATGAGCTTATGAAGGATTTAGTTGAATTTCAGTGTGGGATTATGGCGGTAATAGAGTATGGGTATTGTGAGTTATCGACTGTTTTGTTCTATGGCTTTGAGCCAAGTGAGGGAGTTTACTCAACAATTTGATTGCATGGTTATGTGTTGTACTGGTTTCGATTTGAGGCATACTTGTGAATCAGTTATAACTTGCAAAGGTTAAGAACGAGGATGACTCGGTTAAGGGAATTTCTGGATACGGGGTATATTACACTTTATGGGTGTATGGAAATCATGGAATGATTTGAGTTGTTATTCGTGACGGATGTAGTGCGCATAGAGTAGGAACTTTCTTGGTTGTGTTAAGGTGGGGTTACTTCTTTAGGTGTCTTCGTGCTAATAGGGCACAAGTCGTTTGGCCCGTTTGGGAAGCGCAATTGAGATTTGGGTAGAATGGATGACTCACGAGAAAGTTCTAATGGAGTCAAGATTTACGTGTAGCAATTGTGAGTTTTTTCGGATTGGTATATGACTAGGGTCTGAGATTTACATCGAATGGTATCGAGACTCGTGGTATTTCTATGTCATTATTGATCTTACATTTTGGTATCAGGAGGGAGAAGAAAAATGACTTTAGACTCACAAAAGGTCTCTTGAGAATGGGTATCTCGGTTATGGTATTTTTGGGGTATTTAAGAGGGAATTCAGTAGCTTATGAGCCTTAGGGCGGTGTGGTTCTATGCTAGGATTCCTGGGGTGTGTTTTGGTTAAGGATCATGGTGTTCTAGCAAGGAGGAGTATTAATTTGAAGGTAATTCAGAAGAAACTCGGAGGAAATAGGATAACTTGGCAGCAGGTTCGATCAATATGGTAATGGTATGCTCGATCCTTTTAGTTATTACGATGTGGTGCATCTCTACATGTGATTGGTGGAAATACTCTAGGGTTGGGCGACATGCGTGGATTGGTTGAGTTTGAGAGGTTTAGTTCGGATGGCTTGGTTACGTGTTAATGGGTTTCGAAGAGTTCTCGATTGTTTCTACCACATATTGAGATGGATATTTCCTACTGATGTGAGTACCATGTTGCGTGTTGTGATTTACTCATGGATAGGATCAACGGAAGGTTTCTAGCTTATCGGGTACGTGTTCTTCTGGTGACCCATTGATTGATTATGAGATTCTCGTACTTTTCAAATGATGGCATGATAGATGCGGTGTGTTGTGTAAGATTGAGATTTGCATGTGCAAGGTCATGGTTTAGTTTTGAAGGGAAGGTCATGAATTCTTAGACAACATGAACGGTTTCAGATGCCTAGATGAATGCTATTACTACTTGGTATTACCTGAGGAAAATGTATATTCAGAAGGCACACTGAGTTTTGACTTACGGATGCTTCACGGGTATTGCGATACTCGCCTGGCTGATAGACTATTGATGTTCATATTTTTCTATGTGGCATGGAAGAATTATAAAAGTATTCCTCATGGGATGATCGTCTATGAAAGATGTGTTAGACATTTAGGCGATGGAATTGTGATCAAATATGGTGATTCATGTGTTCTATGGATTTGGAGGCCGAAAATTCTCAAAAGCAGATTGTTTCGTGGTTGTGGACTTTAGCCAGATGATGTCATGTGTTATGATGAGGTCATGGTGGACTTTAGGAGGGTTATTTATCTATTTGTGGGTGACCAAAGTTGATTTGGGGTCCATTGATAGGCCCAATAAGGATGGGTATTCTATACCGAGTCAGATTGGTTGACTCTATACTACTATTGTTCTATGGGTTACTCTTCTATGCTACGAGGGGTTGTAATTTGTCAGTTACATGCATACAAGGTGCAATTCTATTTGGGCCTTATAGCGGAATTTGAGCAAGATGGATATTAGGGTCTTGAATGGTTGATTGCGCCTTGGTTATGCTCTTTTTGGACTGTGGTATATTGTGCCATTTTCTTCTCCCTGATTATGGTCATGCACCTTGGGTACTTGATGTCAGATTGCGCGTGGTTATTGATTTTAAGCATGGTGGTTGAGGTATTTCATGTGGACCAGTGTTTGGATGGGGTCACGCATTACATGAGGGTTATGATAAGATATGATCCTTTGTGTTAGATTCATGTGTCTTGGTTCTACTAGGTATGATGGGTTCATAGCATTTCGGTTGTGGTGATACTTGTTGAACTTGCATGATGGTTCTCTCGTTTGAGTCATTTTCCATGATTGAGTACATCTGGATTGCTGCTTATTGGTGCACGAATTACACGGGTTGTGGCTTTAGATTGTATTGATGTGGCATGTCACTAGTGAGGTTGTGTTGGATGAGATGAGGTCATTGGACCTAGAATGGATCTATCAAATTTGATTACATCATATATGGAGGACAATATCGGAATTCGGCTTAGAAAATTGGCTATAGTTCTTGTCGAAGGAAGGAGAGTTCCATGACTTGTTGGTTATTAGTTTCTATGTGTTTCTTTCATCATTGGCAATGTACAAAGGTTTTAGAACTAGGTCTTGTTTGATATGAGATTCATTACCGGTATTGGGTGTGTTTTGAGCAACTGTTATGGTCAAAAGTTATTGTTGTAAGCATCAGAGTCATGTGGTACATCATGTGATTACATCTTGGGTTATTGTTATTGTGATGATCCAAAAGGTCATCCCGTATATTCTAGCTAATTCTATGTTCCAAGGTCGTGAAAACCTCTTTCTATCTTACCTTGCTTTGCGTGCGCAGCCCGGGCGTGAAGCCGGAAAGCCTTTATGTGAAAAAAACTGATAAAATGATAATTTTGTATTAGAAATTTGAATAAAGTTGACTTCAGTCAACGTTTTTGGTAAACGGACCCGGACCCGTGATTTGACGGTCCCGGAGGGTCCGTAGGAAAATATGGGACTTGGACGTATGCCCGAAATTGAATTCCGATGTCCCAAGTCCGAGAAATGAAATTTTAAAGAAAATTGTTTTCTGAAAAATAAAAAGGTTTTTGCAAATGAAATTTGAGGTGAAACCTATGATATTGGGCCCGTATCATGGTTCCGGATCCTGGTACATGTTCGATATGATTTATATGTGTTATCTATGAAATTTGGTAAGAAACAGACTTAGTTTGACGTGATTCGGACCTTAAATGCAAAACTTAATGTTTATAGAAGTTTTTCATGGATTTTTAGTTTAATTCATTGTTTTAGTGTTGTTTTATGTGGTTTGAAACCTCGAGCGAGTCCGTGTTAGGTTAAATGACTTGTGTGTGTGGTTGGACGGGGTCCCGGGGGCCTCTGGTACGCTTCGGATGCTCATCGGATGATATTAGAACTTGGAAGAACAGTTGAATCATTGCTGGTTCTGGTGTCTCGCACTTGCGATGGACCTTCTGCAGGTGCGGCGAAGAGCTCGCAGGTGCGGACATGGCCCAATCACCCAGTCCTCGCAGGTGCGGTTTGTTTTCCGCAGATGCGGCCAATGGACCGCAGGTGCGACGCCGGGCCTTTTAGTGGGTTTTCGCACCTGCGATGGTATTTCCGCAGGTGCGGTCCCAGGGGCACAGGTGCGGATATTGCTGGGCAATTATACCAGATTCGAGGGCTTAATCCTATTTTCACCATTTCGAATTTTGTAGCTCGGGAAGGGCGATTTTTGAAGACTTTTGCAACTGGATAACTTGGGTAAGTGATTTCTAACCTACTTAGATCAATTTCCATGATTCCTAACTTAAATCCGGTCCATAGAATTCGAATTTGGGTGGAATATTTGGGAAAAAATTGATAAACTTCATAGATCAAATTATTGATTTTTGATTGGGGTTTTGACCTCTGATTTGAGAGATTTTCATATGTTTAAACTCGTGAGTGAATGGGTGTCCAGAAAATACAATTTTACCCGATTCCGAGACGTGGTCCTGAGGAACTTTTTGGGCGAATTTCCTAATTTCGCATATTAGCTTCGAACTTATTAGTTATTTTGTTTCCTTGAGATGATATTTACACTATGCAATAGAATTGTCTAGATTTGGGCCACCAGGAGTTGGGTACTCGTGGCAAGAGCGTGGTATTGAGTTGATCAGCGAAGTCAAGGTAAGTATCTTGCCTAACCTTGTGTGGGGGAATACCCCTTAGGATTGAGTCTTCTATGTTGATTGTAGTCCGCGTGTGCGAGGTGACGAGTGCGTACTTAGACTTATTTGCAAATAGATTGCCCTTTAGGGATTTTAGGTCCTTATGTTCCCCGTATATGAATTTCACTTGTTGTATCTGAATTCCTGTTTCCTAGTTTCATCTTTTCCTTCTCAAGTTAGAAGTACTTGCCTAACATTCCTTGTTTCTTATTTGATCTTATTTGACTTAAATGAAGACTTTGCTTTTCCTACCGTTATACTATATATTTCTTCATACACTACCTATGTGACTTAAATTAGTATAATCTCGCCCTATAATTGTCTAACAAGTAATTGGAATATCTATACGGTTGTGTCAAGCATGCCTGTGAGTCGTACATTGTGATTTAAATGATTTTCTCTTAAGTACTACTTAGGTTTAATTGATAACCGCCCATGTTGATGGTATTTCTTTGATGCTGCCTATTTACTGAGCCNTCGAAATAGAAGTCCTTCGAACATAACTTTTCCTGGAGATAATTGCTTTTCAGCTATATATATATATATATATATATATATAGCTGAAAAGCAATTATCTCCAGGAAAAGTTATGTTCGAAGGACTTCTATTTCGAAAGTGTATTGAAAAGTATGTCTTGCAGATAAATGATATTTGAAAGAGCAATTTTTGGGAAAGTATATTTGAACACCACGTATTTTGTAGGGACTATGTTTTAAAGATTTCTCTTTATAAAAACATACAAATATACATTCAGAGAAAGTATGTTTCAAAGAAGAAATTTCTCTATTCCGAAATGATTATATCTTTAAAGCTTTCGAAAGAAACTCACGATTTAAAGGTTTTTAATCGAAGGTTTGACCAGCTTTATTGAGTTTATTGGCTAAGGCCTAACGTGAACAAATTGATGCAGTGCTGAGCTGCTAGTGTTTTATTGGGTTGTGATTCCCGACATTTGGCTTGCATTCTTTCCATTCTCTTTGCATATTTCTATTATGCTACCCGTTGATCCTAATTATTAAATTTTCTTCATTATTATTCTATCGTACCATTAATTATATCGAAAAATCTTTAGATAGATATTATGTTTCGGTCATTTGCACATTTATGTCTTTTTATTTATTAGACCAGTGGTGTCTTGACTGGTCCTCGTCACTACTTCACCGAGGTTAGTCTTGATACTTACTGGGCACCGCTTTGGTGTGCTCATACTACACTTCTGCCCATTTTTGTGTGCAGATCCAGGTTATTGTTGTTAGTAGCTGCGCAGATCATTGTTGAGGAGACTCAAGGTAACATGCTGCTGCGTTCGCATGCTTCAGAGTCACCTTCCTGTTTTATTTTAATTCAACTGTACTTACTTATTCCTAGACAGTTGTATTTAGATTAGGTAGAAAGATTTAATAGAGCTTATGACTTGTATTTACCGGGTTTTGGGAAATTGTAAACTCTGTCAAGATGTCTATATCGAGACTGTTATAATTCCTTTATTATTGTTGTTGTTCAGTGGAAATGTTAGGCTTACCTAGTCGTAAGACTAGGTGCCATCACGATACCCAACAGAGGGAAATTTGGGTCATGACAGGTATGGCTCGATACAGCTTGTTTAGACTTATATAGTGTGTAGGTGCGAAATTCGAGTATTGTAAGGAATTCTTGATGTGGAAATTGGATTCTCAGGTTTACGATCTAAGGTTGTAGCAATGATCTTCAGTTATGTTGTGTTGTCATGCTCATATGGATTAGGGTTGTGGGATCACCCTCGGGTATGTGCATGAAAATGTTACACGACGGTTTTGTGGCCTTTGAACGACTCTTGGCACAATCGAGGATGCAACGACCCGACCGGTCGTTTTGAGCATTTGCACTTCGCTCGGTAGCTTGAGGGCACGAGTATCTCTGCATTATGTACAAGACTTGTGTGAATCGTTGGTTTTGGTTTTCAGGTTGTTCGGAATCGATTTGGAAGAATGAACTTCATGATTGAAGCTTTAAGTTGGAAGAGTTTACCAAGTTTGACTTTTGTGTATTTGACCATGTATCAGAGTTTTGATTGTTTCGTTAGGTCCGCATGGTAATTTTGGACTTGGGTGTATGCCCGAATTTTCATTTGGATGTTTCTTGAAGGTTCTAGTGTTAATTGGCGAAAGTAGGCAATTTGGAGTTTTGGAATGTTCATAAGTCTAATCGGAAGTTGACTTTAGTGATATCTGGTTCAGATTTTGTTTTGGGAGTTGGAATAGATTCCTTATGCCTTTGAAACTTGTGTGCAAAATTTGAGGTCATTCCGAGTTGATTTGATATGGTTCGGCACGAGTTTTGAAAGTTGAAAGTTCAAAAGTTTATTAAGTTTGATTTTGAGGTATGATTCGTGGTTTTTATGTTGTTTGATGTCATTTGAAGCTTCGAATAAGTTCATATCGTGTTTTAATACTTGTTGGTATGATTGAATAGGGTCCCGAGAGGCTCGCGTATGTTTTGAATCAGTGGTTGAAAACTAGTTAAGTTAAGAATTTGGCGTTTGATCATGGTTAATATCGGGTCAAGATGACCTCTTTTAGGTGTTTTGAGTGCGCGAACATATTCGTAGCGTGTTTTATGACTGAAACCCATATATGATTTGTGTCCGGGAGGTTCCGAATGAGTTTTGGGTGCTAAAACGAAAATTCTTTCGTTGCTGATTTTTTGGTGTAAAATAATTACGAAAATGTCATTTTTTTATCCCTTAAATTTCCAAACTTCTTTTAAAACTTCAAAACATCATATTTCTCTCATTTTAAAGCCAAATTGGGTGATTCAAAGGTCTAACTTGACTGAAATTTTACAAGGAACTCATTGGATGCATCAAAAGCTAGTTTCAGGATTGTTTGGCACATGAAACAAGGTAGAACAACTGGACAAAAATATTTGATACCGAGAGTTTGTTCATTTGGTCATATTTTGAGATTTGAGTCTTGGATTGAGGCGATTTTTGAAGAAGTTCTCACCATATAGATTGGGATAAGTTCTATCTACTTGGTTTTGACTATAATTCGTGATTCTATCTTCATTTTTGGTAATTGAATTATCAATTTTAAAGAGAAATTGGGGGTTTTAGCTTAAAGTTTCATAGAGTGAGTTTTTGAGTTTTGAACATCGATTCGGAGTCGGATTTGAGTGAAAATAGTATGGTTGGACTCGTAATTGAATGGGTTGTCGGATTTTATAAGTTTCGTCGAGGTCCGAGTCGCGGGCCCGAGTTGGACTTTTGGTTGATTATGGGCTTTTGATTAAAGATTCGACCTTTATCATTTGGAATTGTTTCCTTGGGCTTTATTTGATGCATTTGAGTTGCTTTTGGCTAGTTTCGAGACGTTCGGAGGTCGGTATGTGTGATATGTCATTTTGAAGCATCGCTTGATTTGCTCGATATTGGATTTGGCTTGTTCAAGGTAAGTAACACTTCTAAACTTGGAGCTGAGAGTATGAACCCTGATTATACGTGTTATATGATTTGTTTGGAAGTGACGCACATGCTAGATGATAGGCGTGTGGGCGTGCACCGTAAAAATTGAGACTCAGTCGATTTTGTAGAGCTGTGTAGTCAATTAACTTGTATTTTTCCATGTATTTTTCATGTGTTAGAGAAACTGAACTGTGACTCATGTTAGAAATCATGTTTAGACAAATTCCGGTATTATTGGGACCCATTGTGGTCATTTCTTATGTCGAATTATATGCTTAAATTTTAATTTCGTACTCAGTCATATACATTCATTTCATATCATATCTCAGTCTCTGTTGTTATTTATTGATAAATCATATCATTATTTTGGGCTAGTTTCATGACATTGTGCGCCCGAGAGACTGGAGAGATTGATGACTGAGTAAGGCCGAGGGCCTACTTGTGAGGTTATTGATACTATGGCACGTGAGTTGCCCGTGTAGTACTTAAGTTTTCCGTGCGGATCGTTATATTAATACTATAGCACGTGAGTTATTGTGAGTTGTCCGTGTGGATCCAGATATTGACACTATAGCACGTGAGTTGTTCGTGCATCACGTGAATAATCCGTGCAGATTATAGCGCTTGGGATGAAGGAGCCCCTCCGGAGTCTGCACACCCCCAATGAGTGCAATTGCTAGCAGTTATTATGTTTGGGCTGGATATGTCCTTTATAGTACTGAGTGACTAAGGGTGCTGAGTATTGAGCATGATGAGTGAGAATACGACGCAGTGATATTGAGTACTCTGAGAGAGTATGAGTACATGAGTTCATCATTGAGATGTATTGCATTTGACATGCGTACTTGAGATACAGGCATAGAGATGCATTTTATCATCCTACCCGGTTTTAGTTTTTGATGGCATTCATGATTTCACTCATATATTCTATATTGATACGTAGGCATAGAGATGTACTTTCTGTATTGGTAAAAAAGAGTTTCACACGTAAGTCAGCTTTTGACAACTCGGCCAGTCACGTGGACACAGGAAAACACGACAGCTGGACGTAACTCTTTAAAGAGGTACGGTACAAAGAGGTACGGTCAGTAAACCCACGAACTTATCAGCCACGAGAAATTTAACTTGATCAAAACGGGAGAGAGGCACGATCATAATGAATCTAGATAAAGCTACGAGCAGATTCAAGGACCCACAATTGATTACTCGAACGTTATGTAACTGAACCCCTATTACCGTTATCCTTTGTAACACCTCATTAATGTCATAATTAGTCATTAATGAGTAACCATAACAGGAGTCGTACGTTATAAGAATCTCCTATATAAGGGAGGGGAATACAGCTTGTAAAGACATCTGATTCTCGAATACAATCATCTTCGATCTTTTATTCCTGTAATATTGTCTATTATTTATTTTTTCTATTATCTTGATTATCAGTAACCCGTATTTATCTTAAAAATAAGCTTTAGTCAAAGGGTCTAATTCTTTGGTTAAACATTTTCCTCTTGCTATCTGAAAAACGAACATCTTGTTTATTGTTGAAGGATTTTTGGGAATATCACGAACTTATTCATATATTTTTTTAGGTTCTCGGTGAAAGATCTGGGATCTGCTATTGTACTTGAAAAGCATTGCCTATTTTTATTAACTTTGAACCCGCTGAATTATTTCTCGTACCATCTTTATCATATTTTTTTTTTGGTAACAAATGTGAATTTTATTACCAGTCCATCAAACAACTTCAATTACAAAGAACGAGNAGCTTATTTTTTCTATTATCTTGATTATCAGTAACCCGTATTTATCTTAAAAATAAGCTTTAGTCAAAGGGTCTAATTCTTTGGTTAAACATTTTCCTCTTGCTATCTGAAAAACGAACATCTTGTTTATTGTTGAAGGATTTTTGGGAATATCACGAACTTATTCATATATTTTTTTAGGTTCTCGGTGAAAGATCTGGGATCTGCTATTGTACTTGAAAAGCATTGCCTATTTTTATTAACTTTGAACCCGCTGAATTATTTCTCGTACCATCTTTATCATATTTTTTTTTTGGTAACAAATGTGAATTTTATTACCAGTCCATCAAACAACTTCAATTACAAAGAACGAGCCCTCTATCTGGTAAACCAGATAAGCCTCAATAACAGACACAAAAACAGAAACAAAAAACTACTATCAATCTCCATTACTCACTATCTAGCCTATGTATGAATTGTCTCACTTTTGTAATTCGTTTGTTACTTTGTATCATTCCTATCCGTTCTCTAATCACATTTTGTGTCTATTTCAGTACATTTTCACTCTGTATAGCTGTACCCCTAAACATTGCTCAGTTTCTTGTCTGCCAAATATTGTAGATGCCTGCTCCATATATTGCTACAACCATGTTCTTCTTTATCATTAGCCATTTTCTGCTATATATTCTCCTCAAAGCGTGCATTACATTCTGCTGTTGAAATTTAATTCCACACCATTCAGTAAGTCCTTCCCACATTTTCACAGACCATTCACATTTTGAGAATAAATGTTCTGCACTTTCTATCACATCTGCACCACATAAGATGCATCCACTATCATCACAGTGTACTCCCATACTCAGCAACCTTTCTTTTGTCAACAACCTATTTTGCGCAGCCAACCACAGTATGAATCTGTGTTTCGGCAAACATATTCTATTCCAGATTAACTCAGCATTTTCCATTCTCGATGTCTCTCCAATTAACTGCATATACCCCAGCATCACTGAGTATTTCCCATTCTTTGTCAAAGTATATTTCCCATTCCTATACCATTGTGTCATTCCTAACTTCAATTTGTTCAACCTTTTCCAGTACCAACTACTATCTACCTGAGGCACATGGTTCCAAAAATCACCATTCTTCATATAGAGTCCATGTACCCACTTCACCCATAGTGTGTCAGTTTTCTCCATTATTTGCGATATCAATTTCCCCACATATGCCTTATTCCAGTTCTTACATCTTTTGATGTTTAGCCCCCCTTGCTTCTTTAGTTTACATATTTTCTCCCAGGCTACTAGTGCTACCTTCTTCTTCTCCTCAGTACTTCACCATAGAAATTTCCTACATCTTTATCATATTGTTATGAACTATTGCTGGTTATTAGAGTTGGACCCTGACCCTTGTGTCAGCTCGTCACTACTTTCAACCTAAGGTTAAGTTTGTTACTTATTGAGTACATAAGGTAGGTTGTACTCATACTACACTTCTGCACCTTGCGTGCAGATGTTGGATGCTTATGTTGTTGTGCTCGGCGGGAGTTGGATTTGAAGATGTACCTGTGTTCCGGTCATAATTGCCTCTTGATCTTAGTCGCTTTAGAATTTTAATATGTTCATGTATATTTGAAACAGATGATGTACTTTATTTCATATCATCTTTGTAAATTCTAAATCTTAGAAGCTCATAATATGTACTACCAGTCCGGTGGGAGTTATATAAAATTCAGTTATCTCATCTTTGATTCAAACCAATGTTATTATATTATGTTATTTTATTAATTGGCTTACCTAGCGGATTGGGTTAGGTGCCATCACGAGTTTGGATTTTTGGTCGTGACATAAAAATTCCACGCCTCTTCACTTTTTTGTTTTTGCACTTCTAGTTTCGTACTTCATTTCTTCAAAGAACTCATTGTCTTCTTCTGCAGTTACAGGAATCAATGTTTTAAGTCGATTGAATTTTACTTTTACACAATTCACCCCTTCTTGAATTTTCAGCGGATAGTTTGTATGTGTTTCCCATTATGTTATTGCATATTGTATTTGCTATAGAAAAAAAGTAATTATGCATCTCGTACACACTCACATACACATATATATATAGTTTAGTACTAGACATTATTTCTGGTAATACATCTACCAAACAACCCCTTGGTGAATTAAATAGCATAGCTACTTTACTTTGACCATTTCTTCCTCCATACACTTAATTCACCTTTATTCTTGCTCCACCAAGGGAGGAATGCTTTGTTCATTCCTAAAAAAGTTAGAAGGATCCACCTTAGTCTTTACTTGAACCAATCTATCAAAGTTGTTTCTGAAATACTTAATTCCCCAAACCTTAGCTTGTGCATAGCTTGTGTTTCCCTTCTTGTTGTTCACTCCAATATCAAGATCCCTATAATTAATATAAGCAGCTCGTGGGGACGCAGAAACTAAAGGTTCCATATGGGCATAAAGCTTTCTCATCCAATTTATGTGCCTTTCAGCTTCTTCTTCTCCTTCTTCATCCCAAAACATTACGTACTGGATTTCATATAAATTTCCAGCTCTATTTGGGAATGGAAGTTCATACTCTGAAAACTCATCCATTCTACCACCATATGGAGTCAATATCATTTGTTCAAATTTAGCTTCACCTGCATTGAAAGAGCCCCATATCTCTTCTAGTTGTTGTACTGAGATTGGCTTTTGCACGTAGTCCACTTTTGCTTCTGAGTGAAGCGTTGGTGGTAAACCCCTAGTATAAGTTAGAACATCAAGAGATTCTCCTCTTTGGAACCCTGCAAAATATAAGGTAGATTCAGTCCAGCTCATCTCAATGCAATTTTCTCTTGTTAATCCCAATTCAGGGAAGTTTTCTTGCATGATAAGGAGTAATCGGTCGATATCACCCAGGAATATAGAGATGAATGAAGCTAGGAATAAATTTTGTTCATCATTATAGATGAGGATTCTAATGTACAAATCTTGATGGAACTTCGACGAGACGTATTGCCATTTGTGCACAAGTTTTGTGGCATTTTGTTCCAAGGTTTTGTCAATAGTGAAGACTATTACCTTTTCAGGAACATCTACCAATTTGATTTTCCATGCAAGAACAAGTCCAAAGGTATTACCTCCACCTCCTCTTATAGCCCAAAAGAGATCTTCTCCCATTGATTTCCTATCAAGAATCCTTCCATTAGCATCTATTAAGCGTGCATCTATAACGTTATCTGCTGCTAGGCCATATTTCCTAAGCATAACCCCACTGCCACCTCCACTAATATGACCACCAACACCAACTGTCGGACAAACACCTGCTGAAAACCCTAGGGTTTTACTTTTCTCCGATATTTTATAATAGAGTTCGCCAATGGTGGATCCGGTTTCAACCCATGCAGTTTTATCATCAACATTGATAGTAATGTTTCTATGTCCAATCAGATCAATTAGAACAAATGGATCCTCTGATACATAAGAAAGTCCTTCGTAATCATGCCCTCCACTACGAACCCTAACATGTATGCTACTTTCCTTAGCACAAAGTATGACTCGTCGATTTCAGATTCACTAACTGGGGTCACAATTACAAGAGGTTTAGGGGTGTTCGTCCTATTGAACCTTAGGTTTTGTAGGGAGAATTGCAAAACGGACGAGTATTTTTCGTTGTTTTTGGTGTAGATGGGGATTTTTTGGTCACCAACAGATAAGCATTGAAGGAACTTCTTTTGAACATCAGTTGAAGCTGCACATAAAGATGATGAGAAAACAAGAAGTGAAAGATAGGAAAGCAATGATATCGTCATTTCTTTGATGTTTGAGAAAAAATATTGCAAGAACCTCTATTTATTTCCTTCGTGTATCCACGATACCAAATAACTGTTCCTTAATTAATCTCAAATTTAGATTTGAATTTGGTAAAATTAATGGTTTTTGCTTACCTAAGTTGGACCAATTTTCATGTATATTGTAGATCACATTTTCCTCGTCCCATTTGGATCTTAGTTGCAAAACAACCATTTGGCTGTACCATTATATTTAATTATAAAAATTAAACATGAACATTTTAAAACAAGAAGTGAAAGATAGAGTTAAATAATCCTTTTTGTAAAAACAAAATAGTGCTGGCTTGCTCATTTTAAATTTTGCATTCACAAAAGAAAGCAAAATCATCACTGATTTCTGTAGAGTTAAATAATCCTTTTTGTAACTTTTTATGTTACTAGAGATATATTTATTAATTAAAAGAAAAGGACATAAAATGGATTTTATTCTGGAATTAGGGGTTCTAAAATATATAATCTTCAAAAACACAAAATATCATTTGAGATGATTTTAAAACTTCCCGAGTAATGTAGTAAACTGTTTTTTCTCCTTTTATTTTATTTCAAGGAAACCACCTTGTTTCTATCTTCAAACTTTAGGTAAATTATTTATTAACGGCCATAATTCTTGAATATATCCAAGAGATAAGAAATTAACGGAAAGAAGGAAATAAAAGGAGACTCTCACTTGTACATTGACACAATGCATGAGAAAAACGAAAATTTTGGCAGTTGGATTGTCCTAATTGCGTAGAACTCTCATTTTTCGAGTATGATTTTCACTTGTTCAGCGTGTCAAACTTGTGGTGGAGCTAGAATTTTTATTGTGGGGATCGAAATATAAAAAATAAACTCAAAAAAAAATAAAAGTATATCAGTATGTAGTATATATAGATAAATAAATAAAAACTACCTAACTATACTGTATAACTTTCTGCCGAAGGGGTGTCGGTAATACCCCTAGAATATTCTCCGTTGCTAGTTAAAGTTGACACCAATGCACAATTTAACTGTTCATATTTCCAGAGGTTTAACTTTTATACACTGATAATGCACGGTGAAAGACAAAAATTTATAGATACTCACTGGAGAAAGATACTTACAAGGTACTGTCTTACATTATCATACTATATTTAAGATAATTATAAGCGATTGTTCATGACGTATACTCCATGGATTTCCCTATATTGGTAACACAATAACCTTAACCACTAAAATAGACTCCAAATAAATTAGCAAGTTAAGAGAGTCATTCAATTTGTAATCCACAGACCAAAGCCAACTTTTAGGTTTAATATTTGTGTGATGATCAAAGTAAAGTTTGTAACCATAAATCAACTCTCATTTAGTGTAAAGCCTCAAGAGAAGAAAGGAGGAAGTCCACGTAGAATGTCCTCGAGTCTTCCTTTTGTGAACTAACAGATGTTGCTCAACGAAATTTGTGGTTTATAATCAAACTTTAATTTATTTAATAAAATTTCATATATCCTTATTTGATTATTTTTGCAAAAAAGACGGTGTACGTATCACCTTCTATGTATCTTGATCATTCACGCAATTTCTTGCTAAATATTTTGTAACTCTACTCAAAAACTTATATTATAATACTTCTTTAAGATAATTTTTTTATAAATTCTTATAATGAAATAATCTTAATTTTGTATCATTAAGTAGATATGAAAATAACATCATACATTTGGCATAATATACGTCTATTATGAAGTGAGAATATTATTAATACATTCTTTATAAGAAATAATAAACTGTAAAAAATACTACATGCAAGAACTTTATTTTCAATTATCAAAGTCGTGATCGAATTGTTTATTTTCGTCATGGCTTGTTTATTATAAGATTCAAGTTGTTTATCTGAATAACCTCTATCACATTCTAAAAACGCAAGTACTAAAATATATAGTATTTTTTAATAATTCTATATTATGCAAATAATTTGCAAAATAAGAAATTCTGGGTCCTTCATTTTTGTGGGGCCTAAAATAATTATTTTACTGGCCTCCCTATCGTGAAAATAACACGGGCTAGTCAGTTTTCGGATTGATAATTAAAAAATAGCGAGCGTTTGCAAAGTCATTGAGAAGATTGGTGTACTTGTGTATGAACTTCCAACATATTACGCTGGAACTCCAACACACAGAAAGTTCCAGCATAATATACTAGAGATTGGAGCACATGTGTATGAACTTCGAGCATATTATGCTCGACAAATATATTATGCTGGAACTCCAGTATATTATGCTAGAAGTCCAGTATATTATGCTGGAATATTTTCTGGATTTTGAACAGTATTTTTGTTCATATTTATCTTTACTTGAAAATTGATTAAATTTCGATTACTTTTCAAACTGTGCCTATTTTTCAATTACCACTTGTAAATCTGACTATTTCTGAATTTCACCCCTTCCTATCGAGCCGACCCTATAAATGTTTGTCTAAGTGGACTAAACAAACCATTTGGGACATTATTGAAAGAACTAAAAAGCTTGAAGAACAATTTGATATCCCAGAAAATGCTGCTATTACTAACAACACTGTGGAGAACAGGATAAATTTCGAATCAGGACAATGTTAAGTTAATCTGCTATTACTAACAACACTGATGGGCATCGAAAGGAGACAATCAGATTACCAAGGAAGTTGTTTTCATTTTCCCGAAACAATTTTGTTGTGAAATTATTGCTAAAGACCTATATGAAATGGTCACTGTTTACCTGTAAAATAGTACAGTTGAAATCCTAACATAATTTATACACACATAAATTAGTTTGATCCAAGAATATCAAATAGCTACGAACATAAATGAATTGACTAAGTAAAATTAAGTCTGGCTATATGATGAGCCCCTTCGGGAGGCGATAATAAGAACGATGTTTAAGGAAAGAAAGAAAGAAAGCAATTTTATATCGTAAAAGTTGATTAAAGGTTTTGAGTATAAATAATTTTTGGTGTCCAACTATGGATACAAGTTTTTTTATTTATAGCTCTATTCAGGGAGACAAGATTCCCTATCGATAGTTGTATAACGATTGAACATTAATACAAAGATTCTTTGTAACGGCTGCCCACTGAATGCTATCTTTTTCAACCAATGTCTTATTTTCAAATCTTCGTTACCGGTTCCAATGCCTTCGATACTTATCATGCACCGATCACATGTCTGTATCCGGTGCCAACTATTTCCTGCCTCATATTACATGTCTCTAGTTACACATGTCATCTTGCCATTCGTCCACTTGTTGCTTACCAATTTTACCCCATACAAATAGTTCTCCTACTTTCCGGTGATGAAACTTTGTGTTACTGGGAGTAGATAAGACCCCCTTTTTACGGGAAAGTTTCTGAATGGTTTTTGACACTTGAAAGGACGCACGTCTTCTCGCATTTAATTACCCGAATATGTGTTATCCCGTGATTTGACAAATATTTTTTCCAATTTTCTAGGTAATCATGACTACGAATTTTGCCGTCTATAAGCTTCTCTACTAATCATCACTATTACCTTTCACTTTTACATACTCTTCTTCTTCTTCTTCAAATTTTCTTGGAACCCTACTGCAAATTTCCATTCTTCTAAGTAAAACATTCTTACCCAAATTTTCTTCCCTCGTGTCTTCTGTTAATTCCGCCCTCGGAAACTCTAGTTTTCTCTTTGGTGGTGGCCCTAAGAAGAACAAAACCAAGGAAGTCGATCTTGAATCCGAACCTCCTACTGTTAATATCATCATTCCTCTCCAATTCAACTCCCAGTTGGACCTTCAAGTCCAAAAAGAACCTATTAATCCCAAAGGTGATAGGCACTGGCCTGGTCGCACGTATCCTTCTTCTATTCGTCTTGCTAGCATTCCCGTTGTGACGAAAGATTGTGATTGGAAAAATATCGAAATTCTTGCCCCCAATGAGGTGGAAAGGGTCACCTTCTCTTAAACACAGTTCATGTATGTTTATACATACCCTTTCACTTTGAGATTGGGTCAAAAAATTGACCCCATAATTTTAGAATTCTGCAATCGTTACAAAATCTACTTGGCTCTGGTAGGCCTATAAGTATGGCATACGATGGCTTGCCTCCAAAAGATATGCTTCGATACCGGGGAATCCTTAAATCTCGCACACTTGATCAAACTCTACTCTCCAAAGATCTTTCGTGGAGGTGTGTTAAAGCTCAACAAACACGTCCATCATGTCATTCTTACCAGTGTTGATGATGACAACGATCCTGACTGGTTGGAACTGTTCATTGTTATTGATATCAGGGACATTCTCTCGACAACATCATCTGCCATTCCTAAATTTTGGAATTTTACTCGTAAGTCTTCGGATATACTTTCCTTATCGCGTTAAAAAGAACTTCCTTCTTTGCGAACTTTTATATTTCTTACTCCAGCTACTCATTGGGAACCACCATTGATTAAAAGCCTGGCCCAATGGGTATAGAAAATTCTTGATATTTCCACACCAGGCTCTCGAAGGAGGAAAGAAATGGCCCCTAGATTTGGGTGGAAAGGCAAAAGCCATGGTAAGTAGAAGTTTTTCCTTTTTCCGTTTCAAACTTTTAACGTGATTTATAATCAATTTATTGACTCCTTTTTGCAATACATACGTCTTCCGAAGGGATCTTTCATTTGCCCCGCCATTGAGGTTTCCGATGACCCAGAGGAAGCCAACCAACAATTACAAAATGTTCTCAATCGAAAGAAAGCTTGTGAAGCCGCTCTTGCTTCCAGTGAATGCGCTCCCTCCCAGAGTCCCCAGTCCAAGGACAAGAAACCAAAGATAAAATGTACTTCTACGGTTGGGACTCGAGAGAAGAGTTCAATAAAAGAAGTTCCAGCTGGACCAATCATAGTGGTCCTAGATAAAGAAGGAACCGATGATGAAGCAGTTCCGCTTCAAACAAGATAATTATCTTCATCAGCTCAACCAGATAGTCAGCCATGAGAGCTTCGAACACCCCAACAAGGAGAAGTTCATTGCAACGATCCGGCCGGTCGTTTTGAGAGTGTTAGTACCGATCCCCTATTTACTACTTCCCTTGTATCATTTTATGCTTATGTGACTTGCCGAAAGGATTTGTTTTTGGTTTTGGAGTAAAATGAGACACTTAGTCCCTAAAATGGAAGCTTAAGTTCTATGAATTTGATCGTAGTTGGAACTATGTGAATATGACTCTGGAATAGAGTTTTTTCGGTTTTGTTAGCTCCGTTGGGTGATTTTGGATTTAGGAGTGTGTCTGGATTGTGATTTTGAGGTCCGTGTTGAATTAGGCTTGAAATGGCGAAAGTTGGATTTTTGGGAAGTTTGACCGGGAGTGAACTTTTTGATATCGGGGTTAGATTCTGATTCCAGAAGTTGGAGTAGGTTCTAATGTCAAATATGACTTGTGTGAAAAATTTGAGGTCAATCGGACGTGATTTGATAGGTTTCGCCATCAGTTGTTGAAGTTTGAAGTTTTAAAGTTTATTAAGTTTGAATTGGAGTGTGATTCATGTTTTTAGCATTGTTTGATGTGATTTGAAGGCTCGACTAAGTTCGTATAATATGTTAGGACCTGTTGATATGTTTGGTTGAGGTTCCGGGGGCCTAAGGTAGATTCCGGCTGGTTAACGAACTAGAATTGGACTTGTTGGAATTGCAGAAAAATCTGGTGCTTCAGTTGTCGGTTTCCTTCATCGCGTTCGCGAGAGAGGTCTCTCCTTCGCGTAATGTATCTAGGAGGCCAGTGTAGTTTTATTCTTCGCGTTCGCGATGTAGGTCTTGTGTTTGCGAAGCTCTGAGGTATTAGGTCTATGCGTTCGCAATAGGGACCTCGCGTTCGCGTAGAGAAACTTGTCTGTGAGGTCATTAGGCATTTAGCCTACGCGTTCGCGATAAAGGTCCCGCGTTCGCAAAGGGTTAGACTATGCAAGCTCCGAATTTGTGGGAGGTCACTCGCGTTCGAGAAGGAGGATTTTTGGCTGTTGATTTTCTGGTGCTTCGTGAACGCGAGGAGCCTTCCGCATTCGCAATGAAGAAAAGATCTGGGCATGTATAAACATTTCACATCGAGGGTTTTGCCATTTTCATCATAACTTGAGATAGAGAGCTCGAATTTAGGCGAGATTTTGATGGATTTTCATGGGCCTTGATTGGGTAATGATTCTTAACTCATTTGGTTATATCCCACTAATCTATCATTAATTTCATTATTTAATTAAGGTTTTGTGTTGAGAAATTTAGGGGAAAAGTGGGAATGTTCTTCAACCGAAATTTGGGGTTTCGATTGAGATTTTGGTATCGGATTTGAGTAATTTTGGTATGGCTGGACTCGGGTTGAATGAGTGTTCGTATTTTGTGACTTTTACCCGATTCCGAGACGTGGGCCCGGGTCAACTTTTTGGGGCGATTTTCGGAATTCTTGTTAAAATCTTGATTTCATTAATTAGATTAGTTTAATAAAGTTGTATTTATAGTATCTAATTATTTTTGGCTAGATTTGGGCCATTTGAAGTCGAAAAATCGAGGAAACGACATTCTTGTTGATTGATAGATCTTGACTCGAGGTAAGTGGCTTGCCTAACTTTGTGTGGGGGAACTCCTTAGGATTTGGTACTGTTGTGACAATTATGTGATATATGAGTGTTGTGTACGCAAGGTGATGAGTGCGTACACGGGCTAATTGTTGAAAATCCTGTTTTTACTGAACAAGTAACCTGTTATACCTTAAATGAGTCATCCAAACATGTGTAGTTATCCTGTTTAGCCTAATATCGCATGTCTACGTGTCTTAAATGTTATTGAAATATGTGCAGCATGCTTAGTTGAATTCTTGTCTTTCCTTGATTTGTATTAGTCTTAAGTTGTAGGATTCTTGGTGTTAGTTGTTGCTTCCATCGGTTTCGAGTTGTGTGATTACTTTTGAGACGACGAGGCGATACCTCGAGATATCCCCCTATATATTTACTTGTGGGAATACAAGGCGGTACCTCTAGAGATCCCCCTGCACATTTACTTTTGAGACTACAAGGCAGTACCTCGGGAGATTCCCTTGCATATTTACTTTTAGGAGTACGAGGCGGTACCTCGGGAGATCCTCTGTTGAGTATTTACTTGGGACTACAAAAAGGTATCTCGGGAGCGCCCCATGTTGTTTACCTCCATGTGCTGTGTTGTTATTTTGTTATATCTTCTATCTTATTATTATATCCCACTAGGGACCTGACCTAACCTCACCACTACTCTACCAAGGTTAGGCTTGACACTTACTTGGTACCGTTGTGGTGTACTCATTCTACTCTTCCGCACATGTTTTGTGTGCAGATCCAGGTACCACCTACCAGCCCCATTATTAGCTGAGCGTACTTGCTACTGTTTCAGAGACTTCTAGGTATATCTTCCAGCGTCCACAAACCTCGGAGTCCCCTTCTATCCCCTTTATGTTGTTTCTTCTTTATTTTCCTAGATACAGATATATAGAGATACTTAGAACCATTTCTTAGAGCATGTGACTTGTGACTACCGGGTTTTGGGAATTGTGTATACTCGAGTGTTGGTTTACTTGTACATGCCGATCGACATTTTTTAGTTATATAGTTATATGTTGAAGTTTAGTTGTTAAAATCTTCTTTTATAACAATTATTTTGCAATTTCTAGGCTTTCCTAGTCGTAGAGACTAGGTGCTGTCACGATGACTTAAGGAGGGAGATTTGGGTCATGACAAGTTGGTATCAGAGCACGATATTCATAGGTGTTATGATTCACAAGTCGGTTTAGTAGAGTCTCGCTGATCGGTACGTATACGGCTGTACTTATCTTCGGTATGCTATGGAACTGTTAGAAAAATTTCACTTCCTTGATTCCTTGTTGTGCGAAATTGTTAACTTCAGAATTCTAAACTTATGTCTTCTATTCTCTCACAGATGGTGAGGACACGTATAGCCGGATCAGATGACTGATCTCGTCCAAGCCACACCTCTATTTGAGGTTGTGAAACGGTCGGAGCAATATTAGTACCCAACAAGGAGTCGGGGTCGATTTTTCACAGGGAGCTATGAATGGAACTAGGAGTATATATTGGTGTGAATGAGCCTAAATTATCTCAGATTACATTTCCACAAAAGATGGTTGGTTTTTAAATCTATTTTAAACTAAGGATGACAACTAAGGATTAAAACAAGCAAATTTTTTTTGATTGTATTCCAAATAGTAAAAAGGCCTAAGGCTATGACCTTCACCTAGGTATTCACTGAATGGGTTGTAAGCCATAAAGCTTGTTTTCTTGGTTGGGGTGGATTATAGCTGTCAATACTCGATTACTCACTCAATACCTCTCGGTTAGAGAGTGATTTTGCCCAATTTGGCTTTCTCAAGCCCAAATGGGTATTGCACAAAATAATTGATAATAAGGTCAAGTCGGGTTTTACTATCTCTAGATTCAACCTTTTAATTGGGTTTACCAATCTATCGATTGACCCAGTTCCTTGCTAGCCAAGTTTTCCTAGACTAAGTCTCTCTTTCTCAAGAAGAGATCAAGTTAATTAGGCATGAAATAATTTTTGCAACCATTAAATCCTCAATTAATAGCAAGAACATGGATAGATAACCAGCACCCAACCATAAAAAAGTAATAAATTAAATACCCATTAATTTTACACATTAGGGTTGGGTCGCAACCCTAGTGAAAATCTAGCTACTCATGCTTAAAATAGAAGATAAAGAAGAAGAAGTGATAATTAAACCCATATTAATGAGTGAAATGTTAAAACTAATATTCAAATTTTAAAATAACTAAAAGAAGCAAAAAAATGACTGTTGATGTCAAAAGGTACAAAGGTTAACATAAAAAAGTGAAACTATTAACCTAAAAAAGTGAAACTATTCTGTTTATACAGTGCTGGAATTTTCGGACAAAACTGCCGTTTTCGGAGGTTTTGCGGCCGCATAATTCCATGTGTGGTCCGTACTTGGTTTCATTCTTAAGAAGAGTTGAATCTGCGGCCGCACAATTCTGAACCGCGGCCGCTTCTCTCATATTCTGCGGTCCGCACAATACTAGGTGCGGCCGCACATGGCTCTTCTCCGGATCGCACATTTATGAATACAATCACGTTAGCTGACTTCTGCAGCCGCACAATAATCGTGCAGTCCGCATTTTCTTTAAGCTTGGAATGAGAACTCCCTGAACTTCTAATCTTTCTTAGCTTTTGCGGCCGCATATTTCATGTGCGGGCCGCATTTTAAACATGGGCTCTGATAAGTTATCCTTCAGAATGTGCGGCCGCAGATAGAAATCTGTGGTCCGCACTTTGAGCTTTTGTGCCTGATTTCGTCCTTGAGTTTGGATCAGTCCTTCTTGAGTCAAATTTCATCTTAGTGGCTCATTTTCCAATTACTCCTGAAATTAAGCATATTTAATCAACTTTTGGGAATACAATTAAATGTTTTTGAACTAAAATGAAAGTAGAAAGGTGTTAATAAGTAGTCAAAATCCCCACTTATCAACTTCCACAAACATAAGCTTTTTCTTGTCTTCAAGCAAATAAAGTAATTCCTATCTCCCCAAGTTAAGAGCTATTCCAGCTAATCTAAGATGCATCAATTGGGACAAATAATTACCCACACGCTCATGAATTATGAACTAGGCAATGGATTGAACTTTTTAAGCACAAATAGTTCTAATGTGACACTTGAGCATCAAGAGTTGACTTAATTCATCAAGGAAAATCGCTCTTTCATGTAGGTCATTGTGGATCCCAAAATCCTCTTCTTCTACTCTCCGTTGGACCTCCCTTAAGAATGTAGCACTCAATTCAAAGTTTTGTGAAAGGTTAGCTCATCTCTCTCAAAAGAATGTCGCAAGTATGAATTTAAATACCATAGGCTTTCCCCTCATGTAAAGCGCCACTAATGTAAGCTCACTCGACTTGAAATCACGTAGGGATTTTTGGAAATGTAATAAATGCTTTGGGACTAAGGTTGGATATACTATGATAGAACGGGTTCATCTTTCCTTAAGCACTCCATTTTCTCTTATCGGCTCATGCTTTGCCACTTTTTGAGGCATTTTCTTTTCCATAGGGTACTTAGAGAGACTTGGCCTCACTCTTTGTTTATCATGATATTCATTTCCTCCTTTGTTTTCTCCATGCTTTGCCACTTTTTGAGGCATTTTCTTTTTCATAGGGGACTTAGAGAGACTTTTCATCACTCTTTCTTTATCATGATATTCATTTCCTCCTTTTTTTTCTCCATGCTTTGAATCATTACCATTCTTTGAAATCCATTCCACTTTTCGACTTATTTACTTTCTTTTTGCATTTTTGTTTTTGTTCTTGTTTCTTTTTCTTGCCTTTCCTTTTTCTTCATTTTTTTCCTCTTTTTGTACCTTGATACCTTTTTCAAAATCCTCGTCTCTCCCCCAAATTTACCGTTTTAGCCAATTGTTTCACAAGAGTGTTAAGGAAATCCCGGGTACCAAGAGAGGGTCATGACAGAACGGGTAAGGGCTTGTAACATGGTGATCAAAGGAGAAAGGTTTTGGCTCAAATGGGTTGACTAGGGATAACAACATTCGTGGGTCATGGAAAATTTTCAAGCGGGTCAACATTCGTCACTCGATGATTGCTTAAGTCAATGCAAGATTCACAAGGTCACTAACTAGATCTACTTCTTTCCAGAAAAACCTGTTTTTAACCATAAACACACAGTTAAGTGTGTTGGTACCAAGTGAAGCATGTTTGACTCCTTTATTCATTACTATTACTATTCTTACCTAAACACCAAAAATGGACGCAATCCCTTAAGAAGGTTCTCAGGCCATCCATTGTTGGGAAGAATCACCCGGTTCACACAAAAACTACCGTTGGAAAGAACCGTGGCATTAAGAAAACCAAACGCTTATTGGCTACTAAAAACATAAAAAGAGTTGTTAGGCTAAACAAGAAGCTACTGAATTAAACATGGAATAATAAGAAAACAAAAAAAAAGAGCTACAAAGAAAGCTACTAAAGACATAAATGAATGTACATAATAAGAGGGGGAAAGAAAAAATATATACATCAAATAGAGAAAGAGGTAAGAATATATACATAATTAAAAGGAAAAGGGAAAATGTCACCAGTTCAAACCAAATATCAAATAAACTCCATGCCCCCTCCCGAATAAAAAGAAGCATTGCCCCCAATGCTTAACAAAATAAGACTAAAGAAGGGTAAGGGTAAAGAGGACTCCCTATGTGGTCTTGGACATCTCTGTGTCCATAGAAACGTCACCACCCTCAGCCTCCTCTAACTGGATCTCATTATCCTCGGCTCTGGGAGTAGGTGGGTTGGTAAACATCTGCCGCACCGCCTTAGCAGTGTTGGCAGTCTGGTCTGGCTTCTCAGACTGGCCAGCTGGTGCCATTGATGCTGAAGGTGCTGCTGGATCAACTGGTGCTACTGGATTTGTGCCCATCAACATGTCAAATGGAAGGTCCCATTGATTTCTATCTTTGTCACTTCTTTCCTCAGTCTCTCTACTGCCTTCTTGGATGCTTGGGATTTTCTCATATTCTTTACCTTCTTCCCAAGCTCCTCAATCACTTCTCCATGTGCCACCAAAGTGTCCATGATGGTCTTATGGTTCTCCAAAATATTCTTCAAGGTGTCCTCCACTGTCGGAGGAATCTGGGGTGCCGGGATAGACGATTGTGCTGCAACAACACTGGATAGGTCAGTCAACGTTGTTGTGGTTGTCTGCATCCGACTGTTTAGGCTCGCAAGTGTCTGGGAGACTCGCATTGCAAATAATAGCTGAGTGGGCATGGGCAACAACTTCAAAGCCGATGCTGAAGGCATTGATGTTAAAGAACTAGAGGAAGGAGGTGAAGGCATAGTTCTAGCAGCATCAGAAGGGTCAGCGGAAGTAGATAGCATGTCAGTCATTTCAACGGCTACCCTGACAGGCTCTTCAGACTAGCCTGCAGTAGTAGAGGATTGACCCTTCTACTTTGGGTTTCCATCACCAATAAAAGAGTACCATGAGAAGGGCTTTTTCGCCCGCACCTTGGTACCAAAACTCCTTGGCTCCACACCTGCATCCGTAAGGTACTCAAAGATAATGTTGGGATATGGGTATGAGCTTTCACCTTGCCTAGGAACCAAGGACATGTTAACAGACATGATGTCACCCGTATTTATTGGGTACCCGACCATGATCAAGGCGACTAGCATAGCTCGTGGAATCAGAAGATTTGTTTCATTCTAGCATGTGTCTATTATGCTACAGACAAACGTCAACCATCCCTTTAAATCAAAATTTAGGGTGTTTCGCTGAATAGAAACTCATGTTGCGATCCACGATGGTGGTGGTCCCAGAGCTGCCAGAATCTCAGCTAGCTATGGGCAAGTTGCATCACCCATAGCCAGTTTTTCCAAGTATTGCACTAGCTCCTCATCCTCTAATCCCAAATATGTGTTCAGGGTGCTCTGATCGAATCTTGCTTTTAAGTTCATCACTTTCATCACCTTGGTACCCTTCTTGATATGCACCACATTGGCGTAAAATTCTCAAACCAAGTTCTCTTTGGCATTCACCACACTTTGATGAACCATGTCCACCCTTTCCACTCTTTGGATTGCCTCAGCAGGCTGGGTTGTACTTCTCAAGGTCTTTTAACAAAACTGGCGCTCAAGAGTGAGCGATCTCTGCGGCCACCACTCTCAGAACATGTTGAATGCATTCATGCTCACAAATCTATCTGCCCAAACTTCCTTCTTCTTCGACCTCTCAAGGCCGGCAACTCTGGTGTCACCCCCTCCTCTCGGCCATCATCCGGGATGTCATCTACATCTACTATAGTAGCTGGTGCTGGGGGCCCCTATGTAGATGAAGGATCCGAAGCCTGATTATTTCCCTCCGACCCCTCAGAAGTACTTTCAGAAGATGTGGGATCATTCCTCAATTGGTATATGTCCTGAGGCAACTATGGTTGTGATTGTACAACTTGTTATTCTTGAAATGAGTTACCCTCTGATGTTTCCCTAAACGGGGCATATGAGCTTCATTCAGAGGGTTCTGGTTGTCTACCTCGGCCTGTTGTGGGCTTCTTTCCTATCACCCTATGGGGGCCAAAGGGTAAAGAACTTTTGGCTCTACCTCTAGAAGCCTCACCTCTTTCTTTAGATGTATCACCACGGCCTCGTGATCTAACCATATTCTACACACAACAACAGTCAAAAGCAACAAAAGTTAGTTATAGTTCAGGTACTAAACAACAGACAGTTGCAGAACAAAACATTATGCAGGTTAGGGGAAGTGCGAACCGTAAATTTTTAAGTGCGGTCGTAGATGGGGTTGTGCGCACCACACAATTTGAAAGTGATGTCGCAAGGATGATTTTGCGGTCCACACAATTTTGCGTGCGACCGCACATCAGAAGTGCGGATCACACATTTTTTAGTGCGGCCACACATTGAAGTCCTTAAAATGACAACTCTCTGATGACAAAGACTTGCTTGATCTGCGGCCACACACACATTTCTACGACCGCGGTTGAATTTCTGTGGACCGCACAATTTCAAGTGTGGTCCGCACAATCATGATACACCAAATGCCCTGGCCTAGTGAACTACGGACCGCATAATTCCTTGTGCGGCTGCCTAATTCAAAACGTAATCGGGCAGATTTCTAGGGTTTCTACCGTTACACACAATTTGAACATCGTAGTAGCAATTGAACTATATCAACCAAATACCCATCCCCCATATAGCACTTAGAGGTTTACCCAAAATAAATTATAGCCCACATGGTCATGAATTTGACAAATGGTCTAACAATAACCTAATAAATTATAAACCAAACTAAGAAAATTGAAAAATGCTAAAGAGGAATTGAACATACTAGTGATTAAGTGGTGTTAAGGAATGATCAAAGATGATGAACTAAGTGTGAGATGAGTGAATCAAAATATTTTTGCCTTTGTTTTAATTTCTCAGAGTTGGTAATGTTTCAGCAGTAGAATGAGACCTGCAAAGGTTCAAGAGATGAGTGCAACCGCAAAATTCTTTCTGTGGTCCGCACTCTATTAAATGATGCCCAGTTTCTCTCAGCTTATCTGCGGTCTGCAGATTTTGGTGTGTGATCGCAAATTTTTGTGCGGACCGCAGATTTCCATGTGTAGCCTCACTTTGGCCATTTCTCTGACAGACAAACTTCAGAGAGTTTGCAATTTTTTATGCGGCCGGATATCCCTTCTACTGTGGCACTCCAAATTGTGTGGTCGGCACTTTTTTTCATACTTAGCCAATTTTTCTAAGCACAGTCCCTGAAAAACAAACTCATTCATGAAACACACTTGAAAACCAGTAATCTAATGAAGAAGAAAAGAAAGAAAGAAAAATGAAACATGGGTTGCCTCCCAAGAAACGCCTGATTTAATGTCACGGCACGACGCAAATTACCATCACTTCAAATGAATCACTGCCACCACGTGGCCATCGTCAACTTGTCCCAATTAATGCTTCACCTCGTGACCATTGACTCGGAATACCTCATCATTTTTTTTCAATTCCAATGCACCAAAAGGTGTCACACACACAATTTCAAAAGGACCACTCCATTTAGATTTCAGCTTTCCGCGAAACATCCTCAATCGTGAGTTGAACAACAACACAAGATCACCCACCTTGAATTCTCTGTTTCGGATGTAATTTTCATGAATGTACTTCATTCTTTCTTTGTATAATTATGAACTTGCATATGCATGGTACCAGAATTCATCTAGCTCATTCAAATGTGCAACCCACAATGTGGCAGCTGCATCCCAGCCAAGATTTAACTTCTTCAAAGCCCACATGGCCTTGTGATCAAGTTCCACCGGAAGATGACTTGATTTTCCAAACACCAACCAGTATGGAGACATTCCAATAGGAGTTTTGAAAGCAGTCCGATAAGCCCATAGTGCACCATCCAGCTTCTTTGACCAACCTTTCCGATTATCATTCACTGACTTGGATAAAATACTCTTGGTATCCCGATTGGAGACTTCCACTTGTCCGCTTGCTTGAGGGTGATAGGGAGTCGTGACTTTGTGAGTGACACCATACTTGATAAGCAAGGTGTCAAAAGCTTTGTTGCAGAAGTGCGATCCCCCTTCACTTATGATGGCCCGCAAGGTACCAAACCTTGTGAAGATGTTCTTTTTCAAAAATTCCACCACACTTGTTGCTTCGTTGTTGGGTAGAGCAATGGCCTCAACCCATTTTGACACATAATCCACCGCTACCAAATTGTAGGTGTTCCCACAGGAGCTTACAAAAGGTCCCATGAAGTCAATACCTCAGACATCAAAAATATCAATTTCCAAGATGGTGGTGAGGGGCATTTAATTTTTCTTTGAGATCCCACTGGCCCTTTGACATTCATCACAACACTTGACTAGATCACTCTCATCCTTGTAGAGAGTAGGCCTATAGAATCCACAACTAAACAATTTGGCCGATGTTCTTGCTCCACAATGGTGACCACCATATGGTGAAGAATGACAAGCCCCAAGAATTTCAACTTGTTCCTCCTCCAGCACAAATATTCTAATCATGCCATTGGTACAAATCCGGAAGAGGTATGGTGTATCCCAATAATAGTCTTGGCAATCCCGTTTGAGCTTCTTCCTTTGGTTTGAAGAGAACTCATCCGGGATAATACCACTCAAAAGATAATTTGCTAAATCAGTGAACCATGGCATCTCGGTCATTGAAATGGCTAGAAGTTGCTCATCGGGGAAGGAGTTATTGATTTCAAGGTCATCATGTGGCCTCCCCTCCTACTCCAAATGAGACAAGTTGTCCGCCACTTGGTTTTCACTGCCTTTATGGTCTTGTATTTCTATATCGAACTCTTGCAATAAAAGTACCCATCTCATTAACCGAGCCTTTGAATCTTTCTTGTTCATAAGGTACCGAACTGCCGCATGATCCGTGTGGACAATCACCTTTGTACCCATCAAGTACAGGCGGAACTTCTGCATAGCAAAAATAATAGCAAAGAGCTCTTTTTGGTCACAATGTAATTTACTTGGGCATCATTCATGGTCTTACAAACATAGTAGACCAGATGAAAGATCTTGTTGATACGTGGCCCCAAAACTGCTCCAACCGCCAGATCACTAGCACCACACATGAGTTCAAAAGGCAAGCTCTAATTCGGGGCGGTGATAATGGGAATAGTTGTCAACTTGAACTTGAGTAATTCAAATGTTCTCATGCAATCCTCATTGAAGTGAAATTTGGCATCTTTCTCCAAAAGCTTACACAAGGGGTTCACCACTTTGGAAAAATCTTTGATGAAACACCGGTAGAACCCTGCATGACCCAAGAAACTCCTCACTCCCTTTACGGATGTTGGAGGTGGAAGTTTAGAAATCACCTCTATTTTCGCCTTGTCGACCTCAATCCCCTTCTTTGAAATCTTGTGGCCAAGGACAATACCCTCCTCGACCATGAAATGGCATTTCTTCCAATTCAACACCAAGTCGTCTTTTCACACTTTGCCAATATCTTATCCAAATTTGCCAAGCAATCATCAAAGGAATCCCCGACTACCAAAAATTCATCCATGAAGACTTCAAGGAAATCCTCTACCATATCCGTAAAGATCGCCATCATACACCGTTGGAAAGTTGACGGTGTATTGTATAAACGGAATGACATCCGCTTGAAAGAGAAAGTTCCATGGGAACAAGTGAAAGTTGTTTTCTCTTGATCGTCTAGGGAAATAACGATTTGATTGTAGCCCGAGTACATCTGGAAAGCAATAGAACGCCCAACTTGCCAATCGTTCAAGTATTTGGCCAAGAAAGGGAAGTGGGAAATGGTATTTCCTTTTGTTGTTTAGCTTCCAATAGTCCATGCACACTCTCCACCCGGTCACCATTCATGTTGGAATCAACTCATTTTTATCATTGGTGACCACAGTAATACCCCCCCTTTTTCGGAACACATTGCACTGGAGAAGTCCACAAACTGTCAGAAATGTGGTAGACTACCCCGACATCCAACCACTTTATGATCTCCTTTTTGACCACCTCTTGCATTGCTTCATATAGTCTCATTCGATGTTCAATTGAGGGTTTGGTATCCCTCTCCAAATTAATATTGCGCATGCATAATTCAGAGCTTATTTCCCGAATATCTTCCAATGTCGATCCAATAGCTTTCTTCCTCTTTTGTAGCACCGCCAGTGTAGAGTCTACATGCATGTTAGTCAACCAAGAGGAAAGAATAACCGGTAAGTATAAAAGGGCCAAGGAATTCATACCTGAGATGCAAAGGCAATGACTTCAACTCCAAAATGCGAGGCTCCTCGATTGAGGGCTTTGTTGGAGGAGTCTTCCGATTTTCAAGATCTAAGTACCATTTGTGGGTTTATAAGTGTACGACCCCATTCCTTACAATGAGTTCACACATTCCAAGAATCCATCCATCTCATCATCATCAAAGTTAAGCAAGATGGCCTCCAATGTATCATCAACATTCACCGTGGCAATAGTATCATCAATAATCACATCGGTCACCAAGTCCACAAACGAACACACTTCATTGATATTCAGTTGCCTCGTAGATCTGCACGCGTGGAACACCACCTTTTCATCACCCATGTGGAAAGTGAGTTCACCGACTTTCACATTAACAATATCCTTCCCCGTAGCAAGGAAAAGTCTACCAATAATAAACTTGTCAACCCGAACCAACATATTTTCAATCATCCCCAACAGTCTCTTCATTGTACGGTAAGCCATTTCTAATCTCATAAATGTGGGTTTTGGTCGCCCAATTCTCAATGTCTTGAAAACTGAGTAGGTCATCAAGTTGATACTCGCCCAAGATCACAAAGAGCCTTTGCAAATTTGGCACTTCCAATGGTACAAAGAATAGTAAAATCACCGGGATCTTCCAACTTTGGAGCCATTGAATGCACAATTTCACTTATTGATTGACTTTGATAGTTTCATAATTCATCGATCTCTTCATTGTCACCATGTCTTTCATAAACTTAGCATATTCGGGCATTTTCTCCAAAGCTTCAACCAAAGGCACAATTATAGAGAGACTCTTCATCAAACAATGAATTTCTTGAATTGATTCTCGCCATTTTTCCTGGTAAGCCTTTGAGGATAGGGAGGAGGTGACTTAGGCAATGGTTCCTTAGCTCTTTGCACTACCAGTTCTGGTATGTCAACCACATGATACCTAGATGCACGTCCTCTTGAGTCTCTTCCTCCGAGTCATCAATATCAATCTGCAGTTCATCATTTGATTGCACAACATTATTCTGGATCTTCTCTTCTTCTACCACTTTCTCATCATCCACAAGTTTCCTTTTGACTTGAGATAGGTGCATTCCAACCTTTTCAACTTCTTACCTTTTCCACTTATTTTATTAACGTCCATGGCATGTCCCGCAGTGTTCCCACCCTTCGGGTTCACCACCGTATCACTTGGTAGTGCCCTTTTAGGACGCGAATTCAAAGCTTGAGAGATTTGATCCATTTGCACTTCTAAGTTACGGATTGATGTATTGTGAGAAGCAAGTTAGGCATCGGAATTAGCATTCTTCTCCATCATTTGCTTGAACATGTTTTCAATGCGACCCATTTCATTGGTGGAGGAACTAGGACCATGAGAAGGATATGGAGGTGAATTGCTTGATTGTTGGTACATCGGGGGCCTTTGAAAACCCGACCCCCGATTGCCTTGATTGTTGTTCCACCCTCCTCGGTTGTTGCTTCCCCAATTTCCTTTATTGTTATTATTTTTTCAATTCCCTTGATTGTTGATTTCATTCCAATTTCCTTGCTTGTTCCCACCACTCCAATTACCTTGGTTGCTAGAATTCCAATTTATTTGATTGTTTGAAGGTCTCCATTGTTGTTGACTAGGGCCTTGATAGTTTTTTCTTTTCCATTGAAAGTTGTTCACATATTGGACCTCTTCATCTTGATCATTATAAGGATCCCACTTGATCATACCCACTACCATCTTGTACAAAATCGTCCCCTTTTATTTTGCACTTGTGGATTTCTTGTTCTTCTCTTGCTAGCTGACTTCTACGGCCGCACAATAATTGTGCGGTCCGCACTTCCTTTAAGCTTGGAATGAAAACTCTCTAAACTTCTGATCTTGCTTAGATTCGGTGGTCGCACATTTCATGTGCAGAACGCACTTTGTATTGGGCTCTGATAAGTTTTCTTTTAGAATCTCTAGCCGTAGAGTCCGCACTTTGAGATTTTGTGCCTGATTTTGTCCTTGAGTTTAGATCACTCCTTCTTGAGTCGGATTTCATCTTAGTGGCTTATTTTCCAATTACTCCTGAAATTAAGCATAGTTAATCAATTTTCAGGAATACAATTATACGCTTTTGGTCTAAAACGAAAGTAAAAAGGTGCTAATAAGTAGTCAAAATCCCCACTTATCAACCGTGCCCCCTGCTAGAGCCTCGAGAGGCCGGCGCCAGGTAGAGGCTGAGGACGTTCATGTGGTGCAGCTAAAACACCTGCACGAGCTGCTCCAGAGGAGCCCCTAGTAGCTCCAGCTGGAGGGCAGGCACCTGAGGCACCTGTTGCTGCACTAGTCCTCCAGGAGACTAGCCCAATTTCAGAAGGCTGGATTGATCCCACTTGCTCCAGCCACATCTCAGGCCGGGGAAGGAGCACAGACTCCCTCCGCCCGTACCCCATAGCAGCAGGTTCAAGTCGACCTGGTTCAAGAGATCATACAGATGCAACCGGTAGCTCTAATTCAACCCAAGGTTAGGGCAGCAGTTTCTGAGGCGAAGCAGCTTAGGCTTGAGAGGTACAAGAAGTACCACCCTCCTACTTTCAGTGGCTTGGCATAAGAGAATACCCAGTGTTTTCTTGAGGAGTGTCATTGTATCCTCCGTACTATGGGTGTAGTGGAGTCGAGTGGGGTTTCTTTCACTACATTCTAGCTTCTAGGAGCATCCTATCAGTGGTAGCGTGCTTATGAGTTGGGTATTCTAACCGAGGCAGCTTGACTCACTTGGACTTAGTTCTCAGATATGTTCTTGAGGGAGTATGTTCCCTAAAGTCTCAAAGATGCATGGCATGCGAAGTTTGAGCAGTTGCCTAGGGTTTTATGATTGTGTCAGAGTATGGGATCGCTTTAGCAATTTAGCTAGACATGCACCACCTTGGTGGCTACAGTTCAAGAGAGGGTCCATTGATTTATCGAGGGGCTCAACCCCATCATCAGACTTAGCATGGATCGATAGTTGGAGATAGATATTGCATACCAGCAGGTTGTGGGGATTGCTAGGTGATTAAAGGGTATGCTCACTCGGGAGAGAGAGGAGTGGGAGGCCAAGAAGTCTCGAGAGTCCGACTCTTATAGTGTTACTCATGCCCCAGTGGTAGCTCGTCATTGTAGGGGCTATGTGAATTGCCATGTTCATTCAGAACTTCCAGCCGCCAGTGGTATTCAAGCCCATTCTAGGCCCCAGGAGCCTTATTATGCACCACCAGTGTCTAGTGCACCTCCTACACACGGCGCTTTCAGTGGTCGGTCCAGCCGACTTGGCCCGAGCCAGACACAGCAGCCATGCCCTCCGAGAGATTGTTTTAAGTGTGGGGACACTCACCATATGGTGAGGGATTGCCCTAGGTTTAGGAGGGGTGCACATCCATAGAATACTCAGGCATCGCGTGCTCCACCAGGTCCCCAAGCTAGGATCACAGCACCAGCTACTACTCAACCTGCTCAGCCAGTTTGAGGTTGAGGTCGGGCAGGTAGAGGCCGCCTTAGAGGGGGAGACCGAGCCAGATATTATGCCTTTCCTGCTCGTATAGAGGCAGTTGCTTCGGACTCTGTCATTATAGGTATTGTTCCGGTAAGTCATAGAGATGCGTCGATTTTATTTGATCCAGGCTCCACTTATTCCTACATGTCCTCTTATTTTGCTCCATATTTGGGAGTATCTCGTGATTCTTTAAGTTATCTTGTTTATGTGTCTACACTTGTGAGAGATTCTATTATTGTAGACCATGTGTATCCGTCGTGTTTGGTTGTTCTTATTGGTTTTGAGACTAGAGTCGATTTATTATTGCTAAGTATGTTAGATTTTGATATTGTTTTGGGCATGGACTGGTTGTCGCCCCATTATGATGTTCTTGATTGTCATGCCAAGACCGTTATGCTGGCTATGCCAAGATTACCACGGTTAGAGTGGAGAGGTACCTTAGATTATACTCCCAGCAGAATTATTTCATTTCTAAAGGCTCAGTGAATGGTTGAGAAGGGGTATGATACGTATCTAGCTTATGTGAGAGATATCAATATTGATACCCCTACAGTTGGTCAGTTCCAGTAGTAAGGGATTATCTAAATTTATTTCCAGCTTATCATCCGGGCATGCCGCCCGGCAGGGATATCAACTTTGGCATTGATTTGTTGCCAGGCAATCAGCCCATCTCTATTCCTCCATATTGTATGGCTCCTCAGAGTTGAAGGAGTAGTTACAAGAGTTTCTTGATAAGGGCTCCATTCGACCCAGTGTGTCACCTTAGGGTGCTCTGGTCTTTTTTGTGAAGAAGAAGGATTGTTATGCGTATTTGCATTGATTATCACCAATTGAACAAAGTTACAATGAAGAACAGATATCCATTGCCTCGTATTGTTGACATATTTAACTAGTTACAGGGTGCTAGAGTGTTTTCCAAGATTGACATACGTTCAGGCTATCATCAGTTAAAGATTCGATATGGTTACTACGAGTTCCTTGTGATGTCATTTTGGGCTGACCAATGACCCAACACCATTCATGCACTTGATGCACAGTGTGTTCCGGCCCTATCTTGACTCTTTCGTCATTGTTTTTTATTGATGACATTCTTGTGTAATCCCGAAGTCGGGAGGATCATGAGCAGCACCTTAGGACTGTGTTCCAGAACTTGAGAGAAAAGAAGTTAAATGCAAAGTTTTCTAAGTGTGAGTTTTAGCTAGACTCAGCGGCATTTTTGGGTCATGTAGTGTCGAGTGATGGGATCGAGGTGGATCTGAAGAAGGTTGAGGCAGTGTAGAGTTGGATCAGGCCGTCCTCAGCTACAGAGATCCATAGTTTTCTTTGTTTGGTGGGGTATTACTGTCGATTCGTAGAGGGTTTCTCATCTATCGCAACACCTATAACCAGGCTAACCAGAATGGTGCTCCGTTCAAGTGGACAGAGGAGTGTGAGGAGAGCTTTCAAAAGCTCAAGACAGCTTTGACTACGACCCTAGTATTGGTATTGCCTACATTTTGAAGGTGTTATATTGTATATTGTGATGCGTCAAGGATTGGTCTTGGCACGGTGTTGATGCAGGACGGTAGAGCGATTGCCTACGCGTCTAGACAGATGAAGGTTCATGAAAAGAACTATCCTGTCCATGACCTTGAGTTAGCAGCTATAGTTCATGCCTTGAAGATTTGGCAGCACTATTTGTATGGTGTCCCTTGTGAGATCTACACCGATCACCGGAGTTTGCAACATCTGTCCAAATAGAGGTATCTTAAGTTGCGTCAGTGAAGGTGGTTGGATCTGCTTAAGGATTATGATATCACCATTTTGTACCATCCCGTGAATGCCAATATGGTGGCCAATGCCCTGAGTCGTAGGGCGGAGAGTTTGGGGAGCTTAGCATATCTACCAACATCAGAGAGGCCATTGTCCGTTAGATTGGATATTTATGAGCCAAGTCCAGTGTTGGCTTGTGTGGTCTCTCAGTCTTCTCTTTACGATCGTATCAGGAGCGTCCATTTGATGACCCCCATCTGTTTGTCCTTAGGGACACGGTTCAGCAAGATGATGCTAAGGAGGTCAGTATTGGAGATGGTGGTGCTTTGAGGATTCAGGGAAGGCTATGTGTGCCCAATGTAGATGGTTTGCGTGAGTTGAGACTTTAGGAAGCTCACAGTTCGCGGTACTCCACTCATTTGGGTGCCGTGAAGATGTATCAGGACCTGAGGCAGCATTATTGGTGGAGGATAATGAAGAAGGACATAGTAGAGTATGTGGCTCGCTGTCAAAATTGCCAGAAGGTGAAGTATGAGCATCAACGGGCAGGTGGATTGCTTCAGAAGCTAGATATTTCGAAGTGAAAATAGGAGCGGATCACTATGGATTTCGTTATTGGGCTTCCACTAACTCAAATAAGTTTGATGCAGTTTGGGTGATTGTGTATAGGCTGACCATATCAGCTCATTTCATTCATGTGATGACTACTTATTCTTCCGAACAGTTTGCTCGAGTTTATATCTACGCGATTGTCAGGCTTCATAGAGTGCCGGTATCTATCGTCATTGACCGGGGTACGCATTTTACATCATGGTTCTGGATGGCCGTACAACATGATTTAGGTACTCAGGTTGAGTTGAGCACATCATTTCACCCTCATATAGACAAACAGTCCGAGCGCACTATTCAGATACTGGAGGATATGCTCTGCACGTTTGTGATGAAGTTTTGGGGGTTCTTGGGATCAGTTCTTTCCACTTTCGGAGTTTGCCTACAACAACAGTTATCGGTCGAACATTTAGATGGCACCGTATTAGGCTCTGTATGGTAGGCGGTGTCGGTCTCCATTGGGTTAGTTCGAGCCGGGCGAGGCTAGGCTATTGGGTACAGACTTGGTTGAGGATGCTTTGGAGAAGGTTAAGGTGATTCGGGATCGAATTCGTACAGCCAGTCAAGACAGAAGAGTTATGCGGATCGGAAGGTTCGAGATGTGGCATTCATGGTTCAAGAGCGGGTCCTGCTCCGGGTGTCACCCATGAAGGGTGTTATGGGGTGTAGAAAGAAGCTCAAGTTGAGACCTAGGTATATCTGGCCTTTTGAGATTCTTGAGAGGGTTGTATAGGTGGCTCACCGGCTTTCACTACTACCTAGTCTCTCTGTATTCATCCAGTGTTTCATGTTTCCATGCTCCAAAAGTATCACGGTGATCCGTCTCATGTGTTGGATTCAGCTCAATCTAGTTGGACAAGGATTTATCTTATGTTGAGGAGTCGGTGGCCATTTTGGACATGTAGGTTCAAAAGCTGAGGTAAAACAATATTGCTTCCATGAAGGTTCAGTGGAGGGGTCAGCCGGTTAAGGAGGCGACTTGGGAAACCTAACATGATATGCGCAGCCGTTATCCTCATCTTTTCACCACTTCAGGTATGTCCCTATACTCGTTCGAGGACGAATGATTGTTTTAAGAGGGGAAGGATGTAACGACCCGGCCGGTCATTTTGAGAGTGTTAGCCCCGATCCCCTATTTACTGTTTCCCCTGTATCATTTTATGCTTATGTGACTTGCCAAGAGCATTTATTTTTGGTTTTGGGGTAAAATGGGACACTTAGTCCCTGAAATGGAATCTTAAGTTATAGGAATTTGACCCTAGTTGGAACTTTGTGAAGACGACTCCGGAATGGAGTTTCGTTGGTTCTGTTAGCTCCATTGGGTGATTATGGACTTAGGCGCGTGTCCGGATTGTGATTTGGAGGTCCATGGTTGAATTAGGCTTGAAATGGCGAAATTTGGATTTTTGGGAAGTTTGACCGGGAGTGGGCTTTTTTATATCGGGGTCGGATTCCGATTCCGGAAGTTGGAGTAGGCCCGTAATGTCAAATATAACTTGTGTGCAATATTTGAGACGTGATCTGATATGTGTCTCCATAAGTTGTAGAAGTTTGAAGTTTCAAAGTTCATTAAGTTTGAAGTGGAGTATGATTCATGTTTTTACCGTTGTTTGATGTGATTTGAAAACTTGACCAAGTTCGAGATGTCCCGAGGACCTCGGGTGGATTCTGGGTGGTTAATGGACCAGAATTGGACTTGTTTGAATTGCAGAAAAATCTGGTGCTTCAGTTTCTATTTTCCTTCATCGCGCTCGCAAGAGATGTCTCCTGTTCGAGTAAGGTATCTGGGAGGCCAGCGGAGTTTTATTCTTTGCGTTTTCAATGTAGGTCCCGCATTCGTGAATATCTAAGGTCTCAGTTCTACGCCTTCGCGATATGGACCTCGCATTCGCATAGAGAAACTGGTCTGTGGGGTCATTAGGCATTTAGCCTACACGATCACGATAAAGGTCCGCGTTCGCGAAGGGTCAGGTTATGTAAGCTCCGCGTTTACAGGATGTCACTCGCGTTCACGGTTGTAGAGTTTTGGTTGTAGAGTTTCTAGTGCATCACGAACGTGAGGAGTCTTCCGCGTTAGCGATAAAGAAAAGGCATGGGCAGATATAAATATTTCAAATCAAGGGTTTTACCATTTTCATCATAACTTGAGATAGAGAGCTCGGATTTAGGCAAGATTTTGAGGGATTTTCAGAGGCATCAATTGGGTAATGATTCTTAACTCGTTTTGATTATATACCACTAATCAATCAATAGTTTTATCATTTAATTTAGGTTTTGGGTTGAGAAATTTGGGGAAAAAGTGGGAAAGTTCATCAACTGAATTATTCGGTTTTGATTGAGATTTTGGTATCGAATTTGAGATATTTTGGTACGGGTGGACTCGTGGCTGAGTGGGTGTTCATATTTTTTGATTTTTACCCGATTCCGAGACGTGAGCCTGGGTCGACTTTTTGGGGAGATTTTCAAAATTCTTGTTAAATTCTTGACTTCATTATCTACATTAGTTTATTATAGTTGTATTTATACTATGCAATATTTTTGGCTATATTTGGGTCATTCGGAGTTGGAAAATCGAGGAAAAGGCGTTCTTGTTGATTGATTGAGCTTGACTTGAGGTAAGTGGCTTGCCTAACCTTATGTGGGCAAAATCCCCTTAGGATTTGGTACTGTTGTGACAATTCTGTGATATGTGAGTGTCGTGTACGCGAGGTGACGAGTGCTTACACGGGCTGATTATTGAAAATCCAGTTTTTACTGAATAAGTAACTTCTTATACCTTAAATTAGTCATCCTAGAATGTGTAGTTCTCCTGTCATGTCTACGTGTCTTAAATGTTTATTTTAAATCTGTGCAGCATGCTTAGTTGAATTCCTGTCTTTCCTTGATTTATATTAGTCTTAAACTGTAGGATTCTTTTTGTTAATTCTTGTTTCCATCGGTTGCGAGCTGTGTGTTTACTTTTGGGACTAAGAGGAAGTACCTCGGGAGATCCCCCTGCATATTTACTTTTGGGACTACGAGGCGGTACCTTGGGATTCCCCCTGCACATTTACATTTAGGACTACGAGGCAGTACCTTGGGAGATTCCCCTGCACATTTACTTTTGGGACTACGAGGCGGTACCTAGGGAGATCCCCTTGCACATTTACTTTGGGACTACGAGACGGTACCTCAGAAGATTCCATTGCATATTTACTTTTGGTACTACGAAGCGGTACCTCGGGAGATCCTTTATTGAGTATTTACTTTTGGGACTACGAGACGGTATCTTTGGAGCACTCCATGTTGTTTACCTCCATGTGTTGTGTAGTTATTTTTCTGTAATTCTACTTGTTAAATTATCATTCTTTCATCATAGTGTTATATCTTCTGTCTTATTATTATATCCTAGTAGGGCCCTGACCTAACCTGGTCACTACTCTACCGAGGTTAGGCTTGGTGCTCACTAGGTACCATTGTGATGTACTGATGCTACTCTTCTGCACATGTTTTGTGTGTAGATCCAGGTACCACCTACCAGCCCCACTATTAGCTGAGCGTACTAGCTGCTGTTTCGGGGACTTCAAGGTATATCTGCCAGCGTCCGCAGACCTCGGAGTCCCCCTCTATCCCCTTTATGTTGTTTCTTCTTTATTTTCCTAAATACAGATGTATAGAGATACTTAGAACCATTCCTTATAGCTTGTGACTACCGTTCCGGGAATTGTGTATACTTGAGTGTTGGTTTACTTGTGCATGTCGAGCGGCATTTTTCAGTTATATAGTTATCTGTTAAAGTTTAGTTGTTAAATTATTCTTTTGTTTCAATTATTCGGCAATTGCTAGGCTTATCTAGTAGTAGAGACTAGGTTTCGTCACGACGACTTACGGAGGGAGATTTGGATCGTGACATTCAGGTACTCTTCACGGAAATGGAATGGGCTGAAAATGTTGAGTCTCGTTTCGGGGCTCCTATCGACGCTTCTGTTCTGAGGAGTTCTACCTCAGATATTCCTCTGTCATAAGCTTCTACACCAACAGCAACCGCATCACCTTCTACTCCTGTTATTGCCTCTCCACTGGCCCCAACCGAACAGACCTATGGCATCCGATCATAGAAATTTTAGGAACACTCATCCGGCAGCCACTCAAACCACTGGTGGAAAATGAAGTGTTATTCTCACGGTTTTGAATGAGTGTCACCTTCATTCCAAAGTGGTGGAGGTCTCCAATTACCTTAAGCCTCTAGCCATGGACAAATTGGCGAAAATGGACTATATTCTGCCGAGTGTCTGATAAAAAATAACATGCACCGTTTAGCTCAGGTATCAATTTATCCATCTTCTCTTCCCTTTTTACTTGTTAGATGTTGCCTTCATAACCTTAACTTAACCTTTTTAGGCTAACCTCCTTGCTTACAAAAGTTTATTATGTGACAAATAAGAACTTACTACGAAACGAAATCAACTTATTGCCAAAAGAAATTAGCTTGCCGAGCGCCTCTTGATTTTGGAAGAAAAAGTTGCTGAAATGGGTAAACTCAAAGCCCGATTGGAGAAATCTGAGAAAGAAAGGATGGCCCATAGCCAAGAAGCTTATTAATTACATGAGTATCTTAAGGAGGCGAAGGCCAAGTGGGTTGAATTGCATGATGGCGTAACTGTCGCGGCCGAGCGTGAGTCTGATTTTATGGAGCAATTCAACAACTTGGAAGTTAGCTTATGCTCCAAAGCTGAAGAGGCTTCTTCTGCCGAGGAGAAGAGAGCCATAATGGAAGAAAGGTTCAAAAATGTTATGGAGCATAATAAACTTCATGCGACAACCAACACAGAACTTGACTCCAAGATCAACATTGTGGGAGCTGAAAATTATAAACTTCAATCCAAAATCGAGAAACTCCAAGCTAAAGTCCAAGATCAAGAAGATTCTTTATTCCTCGAGAAAACCTATGCAATTTATCACATGAAGAGGAAGACTTTGGAGGAGTCCAAAAAAGGCATTGCAAACATTGGCGATTGTATTGGCAAGGCTCGTGGATTGGAGATGACTGCTCTTGAGAACCTCCATGCTCAGCCCGTTGCATCAGACCTTTAGAACACAAGGTTCGAGTATTCGAGAAAAAAAGAGGAAGGTGACAAAGAAGAAAAGGATAAGGATTATGGCCTTGGTTTAAATGCAGAACACTTCACTTGTAAATGGAGCCGAAAACACTTCCCTTCCTCCGGACACCAAAAGAAAAACAACTAATGTATATTTTCTTTATCCTTTGTAATTATGACAAAACTTACTTATTGATTTTGTTAGTTTAAGTAATGAAAGAACTCTTTTTCTTACTTATTATGCAAAAAATTATTCCTTTTACTTAAGTGATAAAGATCGGAATACTCTTTTTTTATCTGATAACTTTGATCCTTGGCATTCACACTTCCGGTATCTACCCTTTTGACTATGAGGGTTTTATAAGAGAGTACCTTTATGTTTACGGTGCTTTTGAAGAGGATGTCTCATGTTTATTTCGTACTAGCATTTGAAGTTTTAATTAACTTTCAAAATAAAAAGAAATTAACTTATCATTTGGACAAGAATAGTATAATAACAGGACTTTGAATTATTCCTTCCATTCTCAAAAGTACATTTACATTCGGTTAAGTAAATAAAGCTACCAATGCATGTGGCTAACTTGTACAATGTAACACCCCATAAATTTGGCTTAGGTATGAATGTGTTAAATGAGTAGTGAGGTTATATTTTGGACATGTGAATTTCTATTGGTATGAGTATGGGTGGAAATATTTATTTTAGAATGAAGACGAAGAGTGAGGTATACAAGATTTGATAAAATCTACAAAGTTTACAAAAGGTCAGTCTTGCAGGAGATTTAGTGAAAAACGTGTAAGGTATTTGGGAAAACCCAAAACACGAAAGTTGTAGGAATTTGAAATATCTTTCCAACAATATATTGCAGAGCCCAAACTGATCTCTGTGCAATAAGTTATGTGCGTTTTAGAGAATAATGCACAATATCTGCGCCCAGTACGCACCCCGAGCGCGGCCGCGAACATGCGGCAGTGTTCCTGCCATTTTCCGCGGTTAGGTGTGCGGTCAGGCATACAGGTATGCATGGCGCACTTGGAAAGTATTTTTTAAAGCCCTATTTCGTCCCCCACAACCCCAAAACATAAAAAAAAAAAAAACTTGCTCTAGAAAGGAGAGCTCTCAAAAATCTAACTCCTTAAGGGTCCCTCCACCACCCAAGATATGTTCTAATGGTGATTCTAAGTTAATTTTAGTTTCTCAACATCTTATTAACATGGGTATACCCTCCATATCATTATATATTCGATTGGGACATCATTGTCGAGAAGGAACCCTAGAACTCGAATTCAAGGGGATTGAACTTCAAAGAGGTAATGCCTTCACCCTCTAATTGATTCTAGAATTGGTTTAATGATTATAGACCCTAGTTCATGAGATATGAGTCGATGGGTTTGATAGAAAATCATGAACGGTTATAGGTTTGGTGTGTTGATTGTTGATTATTGGTTAAGTGTGTTGTTTACCTTATGGGTGATAAAGAATAATGTTGATTATAACCATTTGAGACTCTAGAATTTAACTAGGAGCAAGAGAATGGGTTATTAGGTGTAGAGATACCATTAATAAGGACTATTAAGCTTTATTCCCACCAAGTGTTTCATAAAATGCTTAAGTTACCTAAACATGAGTATCATAGCTAATATGGAATCCCTTTGACTTGTATTGCTATAGATTAAAGTTGAAAGGGTTCACAAACATTTTATTACGCTCAAGAGCAGGAAGTTAAGGTATGTGAGGTTAACTCTCTTCACGTTTGGGAATGTGTATGATTCTCCTAACGTCCCATTCATTATGACTATTACTAGTTTCCTCAGAAAGTAACTATGCATTTAGTTCCATGAATAGTCGTAGAACTTCTATTCTCTAGCTTCGTAATCATTCATGAATGTCATTCTAAACGTTGTAAAATCAATGCATAATCAATATAGTCTTGGGTTTGACGCCCAGGGGTCTCAGTCTAGATTATCAGCATGTCATAAACAGTTGAAGTATTAATTTTCATAATCAGTTCATGAATAAATGTCTCACTATAGTTCTATTTAGCATTCAAGTATCATGTAACTCAGTATAGTTCAGTATTTCAGTATGATTCTCAGTTCCTGATGTTGAACCCCTATATTTGGGCCTGAGGCCGCAGTTAATGCTTTATGCATATTTGAGCCTAAGGCCGCAGTTTATGCTTTTTGCATCTTTGGGCCTCAGATCGCAGTTAATACTTTATGCATCTTTGGGCCTGAGGCCGCAGTTTGTGCACATATATATTGGGCCTAAGGCCGCAGTTTATTTATTCAGATAAACATATGGTTCATCATTCAGAATAGGAGTATTCATAGTTTTACTTCCTTTGTTTAGTTCAGTTATCAGTTATCATTATGATTTCAGTTATCAGTTATCAGCTATCAGCTATCAGCTATCATTTTAGTTTCAGTTTCAACAGTTATCATTTCAGTTATCAATTAATAACTCCCAGTCATCAACTTAGCTTTAGTTTCATCATTTATAATTCTTTGTTTCAGTTGCTTTACATACCAGTGCAATTCAAATGTACTAACGTCCCTTTTTGCCGCGTCCTGCATCTCACGATGCATAATGATTTACAGGTTGACGATTTAGAGCGCTAGGATTCTCGTACCAGCTATTTGGTGATCCCCAGCTCTTTCGGGGTATTATCACTACCTTACAGTCTTCAATATTCTCAGTCAGTCAATGTTTTCAGTACTTCATAGACTAGAGTAACAGTTAGACAGAGTCACAAGCATTTAAGGTTAAGCAATGTTTCTACATATATGTTTCAGGCTTATATTAGTGTTTCCGCATTTCAGTTATATCATTTAGACTTTCAGTATATTAGCATGTGTTAGTTTACCTTCCATATTCAGTATGTTACAATATCACATGTTGATTCAGCCAGCCAGTTGGTTCGCTCGGTCGCATGTAGTCAGGCACCGAGTGTCGTATTACGTCCAGGCCCAGGTTCGGGGCGTGACATACAACTTATTTCTATGGGGTTGATCATGAGTCTCCAGTTCGGATAAGATTTCGCTCTCAGTTCTAACAGTCCCCGTTCTTCATGACACTTTTAGTGATTTAATAAGCAATAGTTCCCCCTTCCCTAGAGTTAGGATGCTAAGTATGAGAATTTGAACGCCGATGAACCCTTCTTAGTAGTATGCTTTACATTGTTTCCTCATTAAAGACCTTGCCAGAAAAATCCAATTGGGACAAAAACTGGACGAAGGGAAAAAAGTGCAGCACATAATTTCAGTATCAGCAAGGATCTTCAGCAGTAGTACCTTTTGAGATGAGTCACGTTCCAATTGCTTGGCAATTTAATTCCATCTTGTTTTTTCAACTGATATGAACCTTTATCGATAATAGTTAAAATCTAGTAAGGTTCTTCCCACAACTTCACGGCATTAACTTCTCAGGTGTTCTGGGTTATTTTTCTCAAACCCAAATCTCCGACTTTGCAATATCGAAGATTTTCTCTACGATTGTAATATCTTTCCATCCTTTTCTTTTGTGCCACCATCCTCACGTATGTCAAATTTTGATGCCCTTCAAGCAAATCTAACTTAATCAACAGTGCTTCATTATTTGCTTCTTTGTTTTCCCAGGAGTATCTTATGGTCAGTTCTCCAATCTCCATCGGGATCAAAGCTTCTGCATGGTACACAAGTGAAAATGGCATTGCACTTGTGCTCAACTTCATCGTTATTCGATATGGCCATAACACACTCGGTAGAAAATGTGGCCATTTACCTTTAGCATCTTCTAACTTCTTTTTGAGGTCTTGAATTATAATCTTGTTCGTTGACTCTGATTGTCCGTTAGCACTTAGATGGTATGATGAAGATGTGATCCATTTGATCGTCAATCCTTCCAAACACTTTTGACTTTGGAACCTATAAATTGTGGCCCATTGTCACAAGCGATTTATTTCAGTATTCCAAACCAACAGATGATGTGATCCCATAAAAATCAATCACTACTCTTTCTTCGATCTTTTGGTAAGCACCTGCTTCAACCCATTGAACTAAATAGCCAGTTAAAACCAAAAGAAAATTTACCTTCCAGGGTCCTTGTGGTAAGGGACCAACTATGTCCATCACCCATTTCATGAATGGCCATGCTCAAACCACTGAATGCAAAAGTTCCCCCGGTTGATGCACTAATTGTGGATGACGCTTACATTTATCATATTTATACAAATGCATTCGCGTCTTGCTCCTTCTAGGGCTAATAGTAGCCAGCTCTTATCAATTTGGGAACCAATAAGTTTGCACCAGAATAGTTCCCACACACTCCTTCATGAAATTCTCTCATCACTTAGTCGACCTCCGATGTCCCTAAACACCGGGCCAATGGTCCTTGAAAAGAGTTCCTGTATAACTGATCGTCGACTAGGCAATAAAGAGCAGTTTTAGTCTGATGTGCTCGAGATGCTTTTGGATCTTCAGGCAATTTTACATGCCTTAAATATTCTATAAACTCATTTCTCCAATCCCAAATTATGCTGGTTGAGTTAAATTCATAATATCCATTCATGTCTAATATCGAATGCAACACTTGAATGACGACACCGAAATCATATCCTTTCATTTTCGTGGACGACCCAAATTGGCCAATGCGTCTGCACCTAAAGCCTCGTACTCGAGTCGAAGGTCTATTGGAAACAGACTCTCTATCTCTGTGAGGTAGAGGTAAGGTCTGCGTAAACACTACCCTCCCCCAGACCCCATTTATGGGATAAAACTGGGTTTTTTTGTTGTTGCTTTTGTTGTTGTTGTTGTAACCAAAGACTCGTACTCGGATTCATTGTTAGTTAATGGTACAATTGTAATGGCATGTCTCGGGGTTTCTCCCGAAGGAGTGATTAATACTATCCCCCAAATGGACCCTTTTACGTTGGAAGCTCCATCCGTAAACAAGGTCCAAACACCTAATACAGTCCCCGATACCGGCACTACTTCTTTAGAAACTAAAGGCATCACTCCCTGAATAAATTCAGCCAAAACTTGTGACTTGAATAGTCTTGGTTTTGTATTTCAATGTCAAATTCACTTACTTCGACTGCCCAGCCCATCGACCCGATAACTCAGGCTTATGAAGAACATTTCTCAAGGGAAAAGTTGTCAAAACAGCTATTGGATGATATTGAAAATAATGCCTAAGCTTTCGAGAGGCGACTACGAGAGCTAGGGCCAACTTTTCAAGGTGCGGATAACATGTCTCCGCTCCTCAGAAAACTTTGATAACATAATAAATAGGAAATTGCGTACCTTCCTCCTCCCCGACCAAAACATCACTTATCGCTACTTCGGAAAAAACCAGAGAAACTAACAATTGCTCACCTTCCATCGGTTTTGACAATAGTGAAGGACTAGATAGGGACTTTTTAAAATCTTTCAATGCTTGTTGACAGAGTCCACATGTAATCGCTCTTCTTTTTCAAAAACAAAAAGTAATGATAGTATTTGACCGAAATTATTGAAATAAACCTGCTTAGGGCCGCCAACCTGTCAGTCAACCCTTGCACTTCCTTCACACTTTTTAATTGGCCTAGAATATCCTCGATGAATTTCATATTATTGGGGTCTATTTTGATTCCTCTTTGATAGACCAAAAAACCCCAAGAACTTTCCGGAACCAACTCCGAAAGCGTATTTTTAGGATTAAGCTCCATATTGTACTTTCTCAGAATATCAAATGTCTCTTGTAGATGAGCTAAATGATCTCCTGCATTAAGATACTAAACCAAAATATCATCAATATATCTCCATTATTTTACCAATTTGTTGTTCAAACATTTTATTGACGAGCCTCCGATAAGTGGCCCAGGCATTCTTGAGTCCGAAAGGTATCATATTATAGTAGTATGTGCCAAAATTTGTGATAAATGGGGTTTTTTCTTGATCTTCCGAGTGCATGCTAATTTGATTATACCCTAAATATGAATCAAGAAAGCTCATTAACTCATGCCCGACCGTAGCATCAATCATTTTATCATGTTTGGCAAGGGGGATGAATCTTTTGGGCATGCCTTATTAAAATCTATATAATCTACACACATTATAAATTTATTATTCTTTTTTTGGCACTACCACTACATTAGTTAACCAATATGGAAAATTAACCTATCAAATTGAACCTATATTTAGTAACCGGGTTACCTTCTCTTTGACAAATCTGTCCCCGGCCTCTGTTATTGATCATTTCTTCTGCCTTACCGGAGGGAATTTACGATCCAAACTTATCTTGTAGATAGCCACTTCTAATGGAATACCTCTCATATCTGAATGTGACCACGCAAAACAATAAACGTTAGCTTTAAGAAAATCAACTATTTTTAATCTTACTTCGGGATTTAACCCCTTCCCTAAGTGGAATTTCCTCTCTATAAATCCATGAATAAGGCAACTCATTCGAGCTCTTCTGTGGTTGATTTGGATGAACCCTTCGGTACCTGAAATGAGCTCGCTGCCTTATAGAAATCTGATGACTTTATCATCTCCATTATCTTCAATCCGGATGGAAGAGGGCGCCGGCTCATGTTGTTGCTATTTACTTATTTTTCCCCGTTCTACTAGACAAAATGATTGCATTCATTTCTTTTGCAGCTGGTTAATCTCCTCTAATCTGCTTAATCCCTTCCGGTGTGGGGAACTTCAGTAGTTGATGATATGTTGACGAAACAAACTTTATTTAGTTTATCCAAGGCCTTCAAAGGATCACATTGTATCACATGTCGTCGTCTACCACTTCGAACAATGTGGTCTTCGTTACACCTTCAGCATGTGTGGGCAGTAAAATTTCTCTCCAAATCGTTACACTTGTTATGTTGAACCCGGCCAGAAACTTTGTTACTAGAACTATGTTTTCGATTAACTTTTCTTGCTCCAAAACTCTCCATTGTATGATATTGGCTGAACTTCCTGGATCAACCAACGTACATTTAATTTTAAAATCTAAAACATTAAGAGATATTTCCAAAGCAGCACTATATGGTAGATTAAGGCCATCAACATCCTCATCTGTGAAGGTCATCTCATCATCTTATGAAGCTTCACAGTTCATCTTGCCATGAGTTAGCAATAACTTTGTCTTTTTTGCTGCTAAAAATGTCACCACATTTACTCTGTCACCACCAATGATCATGTTTATCATCAGGCAAGGTGACCTTGTAGCCGGTTTGGCTAACTCCCCAGCGTCTAGGTTTTTCCCATAATTACTTTTGGCTCGTCACTTAGAAATTCTCTAACGTGACCATTCTTCAAGAATGTTGCAACCTCTTCATGAAGGTGTCGGCAATCCCCGGTCATGTGACCAAGTGTCCCATGTAACCCACACCATAGATTAGTATCCCTTTGGCTAGGATCCGATCGCATTGATTTCGGAAATCTAACCTCCTTAATATTCCTCATAGACGAAACCATATCTACTAAGCTGATGTTAAAGTTATAGTCAGACAACCGGGGGTATGCTGAATCTCGAGACCCCCATGGTTCCTTCTCCTGTAAGGCTCTATTATTCCGACCAGGATCCACTCTTCTATTGATATCAAACCTATCAGATGATTAAAATACTTTATTTCCATGCCCCTCGACCCTTTCATAAGGTTGAAAATGATTCCTAGAGGGCCCCTGATCTGTATCAACTCAGTTTTGAATTTCTCCTAACTCTGATCACGATTACGTCCTTTGTCTTTGAAGAACTGAGTTGATCATCTTGAATTCTAATCTTTGACTCATAATGATTATGGACATCTACCGATGTAGTTTCCTGGAATTCTAACAAACTTTCCTTCAAGTTTATGGAGGCACCGGAATTTAATGGATTGAGACCTTTGGTGAATGCTTCACCTGCCCACTCATTTGGTAAATTCGGATCACGCACTCTTGCATTAGTTCGGATTCTCTTTGAGCAATTCTAAGTATGTCCGCCTTTCTATCTTGGACTTTTCTTGCCCCAGCATGTACTTTAATAAAAGAATCCTCAAGCATTTAAAAAAATCAATGGAATGCTTAGCTAAAAGAGAATACAAGGTTAAATCACCATTCGCTAAGTTTTCGCCAAATTTCATCAGTCAGATAGATTCAATCTCATAAGAGGCCAAGTCATTTCCCTTACAATTGTAGTATAAGTTGTGATATTCTCTTGTGGATCTGAAGTCCCATCATACTTCGGAATATCTAGCATCTTAAATTATTTCGGAATCAATTTTGGGGTTGCACCTGGTATGAATGACAACTATGTATACTTCTTTGAATTCGGTCCCTTCAACACCGGTGGTGCTCCTGCGATCTGATCCATCCTAGCATAGAGTTCCTTAGTATTTTGGTCCATACATTCATTTGTCTATTTTAAATCGCATTAGCTCGGCCTTAAATGGGTATTAGTGTTGTTGTCATTCCCAGATCCACTACCTGCACCACCTGTCTCATTCTCATGAAAACTGAACTCCTCTCTTGGAGCGACATTACTGGTCCTTTGAACTGTTTAATTTTTAGGTACACTAGGAGGAATCTGAACTCCTCCATTGGAGTTATTGCAAGCAATCGAGAGCTCTTTCATCAATTCCATCATCACCTGGTCTTGCCTTGAGAGATGCTTCATACTTTCCATTTGTTTTTCTCTAAAGATCTTGACTGTTTCAGCAACATGTTCATCATCTGCATCATCAGAAGTTGGACTTCTCACATGTCAAGGAATTTTTTCCTCGCGAACTGGAGTTGTCTTATCTCATTCATTGCGAGTTTCACTAGTTGAATAATTATGTTGGAACTCATTTTCACGCTCATTGTGTGTTCCAACATTATAGGAATTTTTCACATCGTTAGCTATCATATCTATTTTTTCTTTCGCTAAAGGAAAGAAACAAATTTCGTTTGTAAAAGATGAATGGACCAAATAAATTACCTAATTGTCTATGTTCCACGGTGGGCGCTAAACTTTTTACCCGCAAAGCAGCAGTTGAATTTGTAACATGGTTTATAGACACATGAATTAGTTTGATCCAAGAATATAAAATAGCTAAGAACGTAAATGAATTATCTAAGTAAAATTAAATAAAATACAAGTCTGGCTATATAATGATCCCCTCCAAAGATGCTAATAAGAACGATGTTTAAGGAAGAAAGAAAGCAATTTTATATCTTTAGAGAATATTATAGCTTTTGAGTATAGATGATTTTTCGTGTCTAACTATGGATACAAGTTTTCCTATTTATAGCTCTATTCAGGGAGACAAGGTCCCCAAATCAAACTCTTCTTGAATGAGAATAAAACCCCTATTGATGGCTGCATAACAGTTGAAAATTAATACAGAGATTCTCTTTAACAGCTACTCATTGAGTTCTATCTTTTCCAACCGAGGTCTTCTTTTCAAATCTTTGTTCCTGGCTGCAATGCCTCCGAAACTTATCCTGCACCGATCACATATCTGTATCCGATGCCAACTATTTTCTTACTCATATCTTACCTGAATCCAGTTACACATGTCATCTCACTATTCGTCCACATGTCGCTAACCAACTTTACCCCATACAGTGTGTCACGATCAGGAATTCCCATCCTTGGGACCGTGCGCCTAATATTTCACTTGCCAGGTAAGCCAACGTTAGAATAGTTTTTAACCATTTTTGACAATTCATATTAAATAATAACTCAGCAACTAAAATAATTGAAATAGAATGAGGGAAACCCTAAAAACAACGATATCTAGATACAATCCCAGAATTGGCGTCACAAGTGCACGGGCGACTAGAATAATACAAATAATGGTCTGAATGAAAGTAAAACTATCTTAAACGAAATAAACAGCTAGGATAAGGTAGAAGGGGACTTTAGGTTTGCGAACGTCGAGCAGGTGTACCTCAAGTCTCCGTTAGGAAATCAATCCGAGCAATCTAGTGACCGCCGCTAGGACTGACTCCAAAATCTGCACAAGAAGTGGAGAGTGTAGTATGAGTACAACAGACCCCATGTACTCTACAAGTGTCGAGCCTAACCTCGATGAAGCAGTGACAAGGCTAAGGAGGGTTACTTATAATAAGTTGCACGATGTATAATAATAATAACAAGAACAGAAACGCATAAATGGTAAGGCAGTTAACTAATGAAAGTAAACTTAATCCATGAAATCACTAAAATCGGAAACATCGTTCCTCAGAACCTATTATGGAAACACTGAAAGCTAACACAATGCAACCATTAATTTTAAATAGACAATTTGTTACGGCGCGCAATCCGATCCCACGGTACAAATATTAATCTTCCCTTATTTCACCATATTAATTATCAATAATAACATAAAATATGTTGCGGCACTCAACCCGATCCTACCATATAATCAGAATCAATATCGCAATCCTCCATTATTTTAGCATATCAAAATCACATATAAAATCCATTGCGGTGTGCAACTTCATCCATAAACAAAAATAACTAATTATAATCAATTCAAAAATTCAATTCACAATAATCTCAATGAATCAGGAATATGAAGGTGAAGTCATAAATGAACCTCGTACCAAATCAAGGAACGCTACAATTAATACAAAGCAACAAGACAAGCCAAATAATTGATAGTTAAAGTATACAAGAAAGACAAATAAGGCAAGTAGCAATTAATCATGGAAGCATGGAAGAAACTAACATCTTAATACGAGGATAATAAGTGACAAGTAGAAAGTTAAAGCATAGAAAGAAATTAAAGCATGTAACAGTTAAGACATGGAACAAAATAATTAATGGAATAGGGGAAAGCATGGAAACAATTTTGTCGGCGTATAAACACTTGTTCACCTCGCATATACGTTTGTACACATGTATTTCACATAACACATAGCTCAAGGGTTCCTAATTCCCTCGAATCAAGGTTAGGCTCAACACTTACCTCGCTCTGCAAGCAAATCAAAGCTCAACCAGAGTCATTCCTCTAAAAGTTGCCTCTGAACCAACCGAATCTAACCAAAATCGACTTAATATCAACAAACAATGCTAGGGAAATTAATTACAATACATAAAGCTAAGATCTTTAAACTTTTCCCAGAAACTCAACCTCAGGTTTGCTTGGTCAAAACTCGAGATTCGGACCTAGACCCAATTACCCATTCCCTAATTCTACCCAAATCCCTAATTTCTACTATGAAAATCCTAGATTTGATGTTGAAAGCTTATGAAATGTAATGGGTAATTGAAAGGAAGTTGTCACGACCAAAAAATCCAACTAGTCGTGATGGAACCTAAACCAACCCGCTAGGTAAGCCAACTAATAACAATCCAATTCAATGAGCTTTATTGAGAAAATAAATAAAGAAAATAACTAAACTTTTATACATGTCCCAAGGACTGGTAGTACAAATCATGAGCTTCTAAGATTTAGAGTTTACAAAGCTGGTATGAAATAATTACATTATCTGTTTGAAATATACATGAACGGATTAATAATTTTAATCTACCAAGAACAAGAGGCAGTGGTGATTGGAACGTAGTTACATCTTCAATGCCAACTCCAGCGATGCACAACCACATCGGCATCCTAAAACTGCACGCAAGGTTCAGAAGTTTAGTATGAGTACAACCGACCACATGTACTCAATAAGTAACAAACATAACATTAGGTTGAAAATAATGACTAGCTGGGACAAAGGTCAGAGTCTAATACCAATAGCCAACAACATCTCATAAGAATATAGTAAAAGTGGTATAAGAAATAACTCAGAGATGTGATACTCAACTAGTTCACAATTATAGAAAATAGTCGTGCTTTTCAGGCATAAAAACCCAATTCCTTCACCGAAATCAGCAAAATATGAGTAAGTCAGAAAAACGGTGATTTTTTCCAAAACATTTCAACAATAAATAAGATGTTTCATTATCAGATAGCATGAGGAAAGTACATCTCTATGCCTACATGGCAATGTGCATGTGAAGTCATAAATGTCACAACACCGTGTAACATGAGGAAATGCATCTTCATGCTTGTATGCCAAGTATGAATGTCAGATGCAATGGGTCACAGTGATGAACTCATGTACGCACCCTATCAGAGTACTCAATCTCACTTTATCACACTCTCACTCATCACACTCAATCGCTGAACACACTCAGTCACTCAACATTGTACAGGGTAGATCCAGCCCAAACGCTAATAATTCTTATTGCGACGCACAGCCCGATCCCATCATGAATCAATAGCAAGTGCGCTCATTGTGGGTGTGCAGACTCTGGAGGTACAGATCTAGACCAAGCACTATAGTAAGCCAATCATGGCATGAATCAATAAAGTTTGTTGCGGCGTGCAGCCCGATCCCATCAATATCACTCACAATCTGGCCCTCAGGTCCCAACTCAGTCATCAATCTCTCAAGTCTCTCGGGCTCACAAAGTCATGAAAATCATCCCAAAAATGATGATATATTTTATTAATAAATAGCAAGAGAGGCTGAGATATGATATACAAAATAATTAGTATTACTGAGTATGTAATTCCAATGTAAGCAAATAACTCAACAGCCGAAATGACATTAGTGTGTCCCAACAAGATAAGCATATAGCCTAGACATGGTTTCTAGCATTGATCATAGCTCAATTGCTCTAGGACATGGAAATTTAATGAATAGGAACAAGTTTAGGTCACTACACAGTGCCACATAATCAATCAAGTCATAATTCACATGGTGCACTCCCACACGCCTGTCACCTAGCATGTGCGTTACCTCAACACCAACACATAACACGTATATTCAGGGGCTCATAGCCTCAACACCAAGTTTAGAAGTGTTACTTACCTTGAACAAATGGAATCCAATACCAAGAAAGCAGCATAATACTCTAGAAATGCCATCATGCACGTACCGACCTCTGAACAACTCGAAACTAGCCAAAAGCAACTCAAATACATCAAATAATGTCTAAAGAAACAATTCAAATTGATAAAAGACGAATCTTTAATCAACGACCCGAAGTCAACCAAAATTAAACATAGGGCCCACGTCTCGGAATCCGAAAAAAGTTACAAAATATGAATGCCCATTCAACCGCGAGTCCAACCATACCAAATTCATGAAATATAATCATACGATGAAAATGAAGATTAATTCATGAAATATAATCAAAATCAAGTAGAGAACACTTACCCCAATCCATATGGTGAAAATCGCCTCAAAAATCGTTAAATCCCGAGGTCCCCAACTCAAAATATGGATAAATGACTTAAAGTTCTGAAATTGGACATTAAATCCACTACCGAGGCTTCCTTCTTCACGATCGCGGACATCCCTTCGTGAACGAGATGAACAAATTCTTCAACAGTGATTTCCAAACTCTTCCAAGACAGCCTGTAGTGCATCCACCATAAATATTTGTACACAACTCCAAATGCCAAACAGTTTGATTTTCTGAATACTAGACACAAAGGGCTACAACATTTATTTTGGATCATCTCCAAATTCCTTATAGATTGTAAGATTCCTCTTACGCGATCGCGATTCATAAGGCCCCAAACTACACTTTGCACTTCGCAAACGCAACCAAATGTTCGTGATCGTGATGCACACCCCTATAGCCAAAAATCAACAACTGAAAATGGCCTAAAAATGGTCTGAACCCACCCCGAAACTCACCTGAGCCCTCGGGCTCCACGCTAAACATCCACACAAGTCTAGAAACATCATGTAAACTTTCTCGCAAGATCAAATCACCAAAATAATACCTAAAATCATGAATCAGACATCAACACGCATGAAATTAGAAGGGAGAACTCAAGAACTTACGTCTGAATGCTATCAAACCAACTCCGAAAGAACTTAAATTTTACAGGCAAGTTGCAAATCATAACGCAGACCTACTCGATGTTTCAAATCTCACTTAACAACATCAAAATCACAAATCTTACCTCTAATCGACTTAATGAAGTAAATGAACTTTCAGAATTCAAAACCCTGCGAACAAGCCTAAGCACTTCAGATTGACCTCAAATTTGGAACACAAGAATAAATGACATAATGGACCTACTATAACTTTCATAATCAAAATCCGACCCCGATATCAATAAAGTCAAACCTCGGTCAAACCTATGAACATTTCCAAACCTTCAAATTTCCAACTTTCACCAACTAGTGTTGAAACCTTCTTGAATTATCCAAATGCAAATTCGGGCAAATGCCCGAGCCCAAAATCACCATCCGGACCTAACGGAAACATCAAAACTCCGATTCGAGGTCGAATAATAAAAATTAAAACTTGGTCAACTCTTCCAACTTAAAACTTTGACTATGAAATTCATTCTTCCAGACAAATTCCGAATCACCCGGAAAACAAAACTGGCAATACACATAAGTCATAGTATAACATACAGAACTACTCATGTCCTCAAACCACCGAGCAAAGTGTAAATGCTCAAAACGACCGGTCAGGTCGTTACAGAATTAGATTAAAGTCACTTACCAATGTAATTAGGAAGAAAATATCTAGGAAAAATTGCCTCTATGGTGTTTAGGGTTGAGAGTATCTGAGAAACGAGCTAAATTTCGTTTTCTCATATTTTTGTCCAGGCGCAGATGTCGCAATTGCGGCCTAAGGTTCAGTATTACGAACCCCGCAAATGCGAAGAAGTTCTCGCAAGAGCGAACTTCCCCTCCCTATGCTAGCATCGCAAACGCAACGCTTTATTCGCAAATGTGAACTAGGACATTCCACGCGACCAATTTAATCGCAAATATGAACCTGCTTTCCCCAGCCCCCAATCGCAAATGCGAAGAATCACTTCGCAAATGCGAACGTGATAAAGCTCATCTACTATCTCTAATGCGATCCTAACCTCGCAAATGTGAGGTATGAGACATATGCACCAAAACCAGAAAACTCCTACTCTTTCAAACACTTTGTCGGCATCTGAAACTCACACAAGCCCTCGGGGCTCTAAACCAAACATGCACAGAAGTCCAAAACATCATATGAACTGGCTCGCGCGATCAAAATACCAAAATAACACCTAGAACTACGAATCAGACATCAAATAAATGAAATTTTCAAAGAAACTTAAGAACTTGAAATTTTACAAGTAGACGTCCGAACCACGTCAAATCAACTCCATTTTGCACCAAATTTTGCAGACAAGTCATAATTACTGAAATTAACCTTTACCATGTTCCGAAACCGAAATCCGAACCTGGTAGCAACAAAGTCAACTTAAGGTCAAATATAATTATTGAGTTTTAACGCACAATTTCACATTTTCATCAATTTTCTCATAAATAATTTCTGGGAAAAGGACACAGACTATGCATGTAAATCGAGGAAGGCTGAACTGAGCTATTCAAGGTCTTGGAACATAGAAATGAAGGGTAAAACTATAAATAACCAATCGGTTTATCACATTCTCCACCTCTAAAACAAATGTTTGTCCTCGAACAGACATAGAAAGGTACATGGACTGGTGAAAAGGTGTGTAGATCTACTCTGCATGTTCGACTCAGACTCCCTCGTGGCTTCCTCGATCGACTGAACTATCCAATGCACTAGAACTAAAGGATAACTCTTGGGCCTCAACTATCGGATATTCCGGATAGAATAGCTACCGACTCTTCCTCATAAGTCAAATCCTTATCCAATTGGACTGAACTAAAATCCAATACATGGGACGGATCACCATGATACTTTCAGAGCATGGACATATGAAACACCGGATGTACTGCTGATAAACTAGGGGCAATGCGAGCCTATAGGCCACCTCACCCACTCTCTAAATAATCCCAAAGGGTCCGATATACCTAGGTGTCAACTTTCCCTTTTTGTCGAACCTCATCACACCCTTCATGGGTGAAACCTAGAGCAATACCCTCTCTCCAACCATGAATGCAACATCACAAACTCTACGGTCGGCATAATTCTTCTGCCTAGACTAAGTGGTGCAAAGTCAATCCTGAATAATTTTGACCTTAACCAAGGCATCTTGTACCAAATCGGTACCCAACAACCTAACCTCTCTAGGCTTGATCCATCAAACTATAGAATAACACTGAATCTCATATAATGCCTAATAGGGAGCCATCTAAATGCTCGACTGATAGTTGTTGCTTTAGCAAACTCCGCGAGTGGCAAGAACTAATCCCAAGAACCCCCTAAATCCATAACACAAGCGTGAAGAATATCCTCCAAAATCTGGGGATGCCCCTCCGTCTAGGATAAAATTTTGTGCTTAACTTAACCCGTGTGCCTAAATTACGATTTATGGCCCTCCAGAAGTGCCAGGTGAACTGTGTACCTCAATCAAAAATGATAGAAACTGGCCCACCATGAAGACGGAAAATCTTGCAGATGTAGATCTCAGCTTACCGCTTTGAAGGTAACTGCCACTGGACTGAAATGTGCCAACTTGGTCAACCTGTCCACAATGAGCGAAATCACGTCGAACTTCTTCTGAGAACATGGGAGTCCAACAACAAAATCCATAGTGATATGCTCCCACTTCCACTTATGAATCTCTAGCCTCTAAATCAAACCACCGGGAATTTGATGCTCGTATGCAATCACTTTGTCATCCTGAATCAATACTGCACCGAGCCTAATACGAGATGCATCACAATACACTGTGTAGGATCTTGGACCTATGGGAAACACCAATACTATCACCATAGTCAAAGTAGTCTTGAGCTTTTTAAATCTCAACTCACACTTGTCTGACCATCTGAATGGGTGATCTTGTCCAATATTTCACCTCAATTTAAGGTTATGAAGCAGTCGATTGCAATGATAGTACCCAACAAGAGTTGGGGTTGAATTCCACATGGAGCAATATATTGGAGTTAGGAGTATATGTTGTAGTGTGTGAGGTTGCCTATCTCAATTTACACTTCCACAAATTGGGTTTCTTTTATATCCTATTTAAAACTATGTTTGCAAGTTGAGAAATAAAACTAAGAAATTGTTTTTGTTGTTTTTCAAGTTTCGTAAAACGTCTAGAGCTAGGACCATCGCCTAGGTGTTTGCCTAATGGGATATAAACCTTAATGCTTGTTTTATGGGTCGGGGTGTATTATAGCTATCAACACTCAATTACCCACTCAATACCTCTCGGTCAAAGAGTGATTTTGCCCAATTTGGCTTTCTCAAGTCCAAATGGGTATTGAACAAAACGGTTGATAAAAGCTCAAGTCGGGTTATTATTATCTCTAGGTTGAACTCTATAATTGGGATTATCAATATTTTGATAGACCAAGTCAAATAGGCATGAACTAATATTTGCAACCATTATTCCACAAATTAAAGCAAGAAAAAGGCTAAATAATAAACATCCAACCATAAACAAGCATTAAATTAAATACCCTAATATTTACACACTACGGTGGGTCACAACCCTAGTAAAAATCTAGCTACTCATGCTTGAAATTAAAGAAATAGAAGAAGAAATTACAATTAAACTCATATTGCAAGATTAAAATGATAAAATCTATGTTAAAATAGCTCAAAATATGAAAAACTACTAAAAAAAAGTAAAGACAAAATGGATACTATAGTTGTTGATGTCAAAAATTGACTTAAAATTGTGGAACTCGTCTATTTATACAGGGTTGGAAATTTCGGACAAAAATGTCCTTCGGGAGGTTATGCGACCGCACAATTCTATATCTTGTCCGCAGATTTCTTCAACTTGTTAGGAACTGGAGGTCTGCGGTTGCATTATTCTGATATGCGGTCGCATGGCATTCGTTCTTTTTCACACTTTTACATCTACGGACGCACTTGATCTTCTGCGGTCTATGCTTTTACACCTACGGTCGTAAGGCGCTTCTTCTGCGGCTGCACAATTCTTGTGCACTTCTGAGGGACTTGGAATGCACATTCTCTGAAATTTTTCTCCTAGCCATCTTTTGCGGCCGCACAATTCATGTGCGGAACGTATTTTGCACAAATGTCTGCTGGATTTTCCTTCATTATGTGCAGCTGCAGACGATATTGTGCGGTCCGCACTTTTGATCTTCTGTCTTTTATGGCCTTGAGTTCAGGCTACTCCTTTCTGAGTTGGATTTCATCTGGGGAGTCCATCTTCCAATATTCTTGCAATTAAGTACATTTCCGCAGTTTTTTGGAACACAATTAAACGCTTTTGGACTAAAACAAAATCTAAAAGGCACTAATAAGTAGTCAAAATCCCTACTCATCAACTCCTCCATACATAAGTTTTTGTTTATCCTCAAGCAAATAAACCCTTTCTATTACATCTCATGTTTTCGTACGTGAAAATTACGCCATAAGTAAATTGATGAAAGCTCGAAAATGAGATGTTACATCCTGCATTTTCGTACGCTAAAGCTTCATCGTAAGTTAATCGACGTAAGCTCGAGAATGAGATTATTTTGAGGTTTTAAGTATTATGCTATTTCAAACAGGTGATAAGTAAATTCGTGAAGGTGAGAGGGTAAGAGAATCAAAGAAAGAAGGTTCGTCGAAGTTTGAAATTTGGGATAAATACGGTCCGAGCTATAATACCCGGTATTTATGGACTAGTACCATACAAGGTACCACAAGACCATGATAGTAAGGTGTATAAAGTGTGTTAAAAGTAAGTAGTATTTTAAGTAATTTGAGATAATTCTTAATTATGTGAATAATTAGGTAATTATTGATTTTTGGTGAAAGATTAACTAATTAATTACAATTCTTTGGATTAGCTAACCCCCCCCCCCAACGTGGCAGCTCAAGTAGTCTTGATCAAGACCCATGTAATGACTCTTAAATTCACATAAAAAGTGGCAAACTTTAGAGAAGTCTTTGGCCAACTAAGCCACAAAGTGGGGCCCACTCCCAAAGGTTAAGAGAACCTTTCTAATTCATTTTTGAATATCTAAAATGACAAAGAAAGCTTCAGCAACTCATTCAAAATGGTAGCAACGTGATTTGCTACAAAAATTCATACAAGACTACTTAGAAACGTGAGAATTTGCGATTCTAAGGGAGTATGGTGCAATCTTTTTCAAGAATATCAGACGGATTCTCCCCTACTTCGATCCGTCGTTACGTATTTTGTCACAATTGACGTATGTTAGGATTGTTAAGAGAATCGGCTCAGGTATGTTAATGATATTCCTTTTTTATTTTTGGCATGATCCATACGATACAAACCAAACGAGCAAATGCACAACATCCATAAATGACTATATTCATAGAAATACTAGAGATTCCTATGTTCTTGATTCCCCATATGTCTTATTATTCTATCGTTTGTTCATGGGTCTCAGAAAATACGTAAGTTGATAAAGTTTATTTCATGATATTATTAATCAGAGGCATAATGATCTTGTGACGTTCCGAGAGATTTTATTGACGTACTTCTCATGAATTGCATTCATTTATACATGTACATTGACCCATGACCAGATGGAGTTATATATATATATATATATATATGGGAAAGGGTTATGGCGTTATATACACATCAGACGGATTCTCCCTTACTTCGATCCGCCGTTACGTATTTTGTCACAATTGACGTATGTTAGGATTGTCAAGAGAATCTGTTCAGGTATGTTAATGATATTCCTTCTTTATTTTTTGCATGATCCATACGATACAAACCAAACGAGCAAATGCAAAACATCCATAAATGACTATATTCATAGAAATACTAGAGATTCCTATGTTCTTGATTCCCCATATGTCTTATTATTCTATCGTTTGTTCATGGGTCTCAGAAAATACGTAAGTTGATAAAGTTTATTTCATGATATTATTAATCAGAGGCATAATGGTCTTATGACGTTCCGAGAGATTTTATTGACGTACTTCTCATGAATTGCATTCATTTATACATGTACATTGACCCATGACCAGATGGAGTTTTATATATATATATATATATATATATGGGAAAGGGTTACGGCGTTATATACACGCCACTACCTGATCAGCTGGTATATGATGATGATTTGCCATAGTGGCCAAGATAATATGATGGGATGCCCTCAGAGGCTTGATTATGTTATGAACGCATATATCTATGCATGGTATGACATTTATACGTATAGGCATGACATTATAAATATTAATGATTCATAGAGTTATTCGGACTTACATGTTGAGTCTTTTACTCCATGTTTCTCTCATGTCTATTATTTACTGATTTTCATTTCCTTAATTCTCGGTACATTAATTTGTACTAACGTCCCTTTGCCTAGGGACGTTGCGTTTCATGCCCGCGGGTCCTGATAGACAGGTTGAGAGCCCTCCAAGTAAGCTATCAGCTCAGCGGAAGGTGTTGGTGCGCTCCATTTTCTCCGGAGTTGCCTATTTGGTCAGTATGCATTGGACACGTATTGATTGGTACGTCGGGGCCATATCCCGGCCTTATAACGTTTATGTAATCTTAGAGGCTTGTAGACATATGTCATGTAGGTAAAAGATTGTATAGCTTTGCCAGCCTATGTTCAAGGTACGATTGATCATTTTGGTCTTATAGGCCCGTATGCCTTATGTATAAGTTGGTATTACATGTTTTATTCTAGTTATCCCATGGTAGCCTTTCCGTCTCATTTACCTATGCTATCATGATACGAAAAGATACGTTATGTTGGTACTCAGTTGAGTAAGGTACCGGGTACCCATCGCGGCCCATCGGTTTGGGTCATGAAAAAAGTGGTATCAGAGTAGTTCTTTCCTAGCGAGTCTACAAGCCGTGTCTAGTAGAGTCTTGTTTATAGGTGTGTTGTGCACCACACTTATAAGCTGGAGGCTACAGGTCATTTAGGACTGTCACTCTTTCTTCGTACTCTAGATCGTGTGGTAGAGCTTAGTCGTAGAAATTCAAATTCCTAAATTCTATTATATTCGTAATACAACGATACCTACATCCAGAAAAACGGTTGGTAAGAGATATAGTTGTGGAAGAGTTGAGTTAGAGGAACTCGATTTTGCATCATGCTTATGATGAGTAAATGTGAGGTCTTTAGTAGATCGTGCGTGTACTGAAAGGTGTAAGCTTCTTGATAAGGAGCCCTACGGCATGAATATCTTATCTATTCACCCATATGGTAAAAAGGCAACGAGAGAATCAGAAGGTACAAGTTTCAACAAGTAAAAGAACCAAGGTGAATAATGGTACGAGGTACCCAATTAGTGAAGATAATCATTATCTACAATTCAGGCAGAGAAATATAAGCATTTTGAGTTACCTTCAACAGTAACAGAGGTATGTAAAATTTGCCACACCATCTCAGTTATGCCCTATGAAGGCTAATAGGTGTAGTTTAAGAGAAGGACGGGATATCAGGATCCGGTTGGGGTTAGAGTAACCCAAAATAGTGAATGGATTGTTTGTGTTAGTTGAAATTTCTGAAAGATATTGCGAAGGGGCTAATAGATCTCCTTGTGAGACACCCAGATGGTGCACTCTAGAATAGTATAGCTAGATATGAATACGAGAATGTTCCAAAAAAAATTGCAAAGATAGGCACCGAAATCCTCGAAGGGATAAATACTACCTTAATGTCGATTTCGTCCCTAGTAGAGAGAGAATATTGGGCAAGGTGTGCTTCTACATTTGCAGCCACATAATTTTGATCTGCGGTTGCATGTCATTTTTTCTGCAGTCCGCACTTTTACATCTGCGGCCCCACTTGATCTTCTGCGGTATGGCTTTTACACATGCGGTTACAAGGCGCTTCTTCTGCGGCCGCATAATTCTTGTGCAGTCCGCACTTCTGAGGGAATTGGAATATAGATTCTCTGAACTTTTGCTCCTAGCCATATTTTGCGGCCGCACAATTCATGTGCAGACAGCATTTTCACAAAAGACTGATAGCTTTTCCTTCGTCATCTGCAGCCACAGTGATATTCTGCGGTCCACACTTTTGAGCTTATGTGCCTTTTATGGCCTTGAGTTCAGATTACTCCTTTTTTATTTGGATTTCATCTCCCGATATTCCTGCAATTTAGCACATTTCATCGATTTTTGGGAATATAATTAAATGCTTTTGGATGAAAACAAAAGGTAAAAGGAGTTAATAAGTAGTCAAAATATCCACTTATCAATGGGGCACCTTTCTGGGTCAACCTAGTCAATGGGGCTGCTATGGACGAAAAGCCCTCCACAAAAAGACGATAATGTCCCGCCAAACCCAAGAAACTACGGATCTCTATAGCTGAAGTAGGTCTACGCCAGTTTTGAATTTCCTCAATTTTCTTAGGATCCACCTTTATGCCCTCTATCGATATGATGTACACCTATAGTCTTAATATAGGTCTTGGTGGCGCCTAACACCATCGTCAGGAAAGCCAAAATTGATTTATCCATTTATTTGCTTATTTTACTACTTCCAAAATCATAATCTTCATTAATATAATGGCATAAGATAGAACTTCTAGGGGAAAATTATAGTAAATATGTAATTACAATAACGAACAACTCGTAAGAACCACCACAACCTGGTGTCACAAGTGCATGAGCATCAACTAGGAAACATAATAAAATACAACATCTGTCTGGAATACAAATTTGGCAGGAGAACATAAATAACTCTGGAGGAGACTCTACAGGTTGCGGATCGTAACATGAAATGCAGCTCACGATAAGTCCCCGCAACATCCGCTCCTCTGCGCCCAAAAGACCACCAGGTATATAAGTACCTGCACAAATATGTGCAGCAAGTGTAGTATGAGTACGTAAATCAACGCGTACCCAGTAAGTATCTAGCCTACCCCAGGAGGAGTAGTGACGAGAGGTCGACATCCACACTTATTAGAGGTCCAATTACATAAATAATACGATAATTCATTTAATTTTAAAGTACACAGCAATAAGGGAGAAATCTGAAGTTTCATAATGTTCCAATTGTTTCCTTTTAAGAATAAATTTATCGATCATGTATCCTACCTAAATATCTCAGAATAAATGCCAAGTGACAATACCAGTCAGACAAGAAGTACTATAAAATATCGAGCGTCAGTGAACAATTTATCTCATGAATATTCGAACTACAACGGTATAACGCACGATTTTGCCGAGGTCGTTCACCCCGATCCAGAGGGATGTGTACACTGCCGAGGGTAGAATGGCATGAACGAGAGATGCACCTCTATATATTGCCGAGGCGTTCGGCCCTCTCCACAAGAAAGGAAGGAATTTATCCCATTTCAAGAAATATTGTGAGGCGTTCGGCCCACTCCACAAGAAAGAAGGAGTTTCCAAATCACAAGAAACGCACTTACAATAAAGTACATAAGCACAATAATAAGTGCATCTCTTTAACTTATCGAATACCCTAGAAATAACTCAAGGTATTAAAGCTTGACCCGATACTTTTATTTCTAAATCAATTCCAGTTATAACTTTAATTAAATAAGCTAGCAGAACAAGTTCAAATAATTCAATTATTACAGGACAAGGTCCTAAGTCTACCGGGACATAGACATGCTTTAGATACGTACGGACCATAGTCACCTTGTACGTACGTAGAGCCCAAAACTAGTTTACATAACAAAAAAATATCACCTAGAGGGTAATTTTCCCCTCAAAGGGTTAGACAAGAGACCTACCTCGCTCTGGAGTCCATAACCGACTCAACAGCTTTTCCAACAACTCAAATCGATGCCCATCACTCCAAAACTAGTCAATCAATGTGCAAATACATAAATATATACTCTAATAATCATTGTTATTCAATTTATAATAATCCTCAACTCCGCTCGAAAAGTAAATAAAGTCGACCCTCGGGCCCACGTGCCCTGATTGCAAAAATTTTCAAAAATAAATATTACTCATAACTCATATGGTCTATATCTATAAAATCATCCAATTTCAACCATGAATCGACCCTCAAATCAAGGATTTACCATTTCTCAACTTTGGGGTGCAAAATACCAATTTCTACAATCCAAACATGGATAAAAATAATAATCAATGAAAATAATAAACATAAAAATAAAGGTCATATATTTAC